>JARJDQ010015993.1:0-11477 GCA_030264215.1 Geostiba sp. GC000077 | reverse complement strand
CGGAATCTTTGTTTCCCGTGGGAAACAAAGAATCTTTGTTTCCCGTGGGAAACAAAGCTCTCCTTTCCTCTCTATTTTTGAAGAAACAAAGAAGCGTTTCCGCGCAAGTAGGCGAAAAATTACATTTGAGTAGTAGGTATTGCAGGTTTGATGGTTATAAAAGATTAGATTTTACTGCACAGAAAATATAGCTACATAATAATATATACAGGGCCCGATGTATACAGGGTAAGTCTGACCTGCGGGATTTTTCGATTTTGGATAGTAATTCTAATAATTAAAAAAAACCTATTTCGGTTAAAGTTATGTATACTTGAAATCTCCACAACCCTAAAATAATTTCAGGTGAACAGGGTGTTGCATTTTTTTAAATGGAATTGCATATTTTTTATATCAAATTAGTTTATTCAATTCTCTTAATAGTTTTCAAGTTATTCCCGAAAATCTGAAAAACATGTCTTTCGAAAAAAATTAATATCTCTTTAACAGAATATGTTAAATGAATGCGATTTTATGCAGTCCTAGTCTTCCAGTGAGAATTTACCAATAAAGAGCGCCACATCTTACACGCATTTCCACACACCATGTAAAGTGTTAAAATTATATTCCTCATATTGTAACCTCCTTTTCTTAAAAGAATGTGAAATAAGTTAATTACAGACTCTGAGTTTATGTAGCAGACCTTTTCACATATAAAAATACTTATACATCGAGTGAGTAAAGAGATTTAGTATTAAATACTTATTTATTAAAATTATACCTTTATTGCCTCTCAGTGCCGGCGAAGAAAATTTATTTTAGTCATTAAGTGCTCCACTCCCAACAATTTCCATGTTATTTCAATCCGTACTTTTAATTTAAATGTACGATTCGATTTCAGTTCAGCGAGAGCACTTGAAGCAATCGCTCTCGAGTGATGTTTCACCTACGCAATCACGATTTATCTCAGCTAAAGATACAAATATGCATTGTAATATAATGTATTCAAGCTCACGCAAAGAAAAACAAAACCTTATAAATCACATTCCAACTTTCATTGCGAACGTGAGGAAATCAGCATCAGGTGCAATTTTACAATTTGTATTCACACTTGTTTCCATTTCAATATTACCATTTACAATAGTATGCTTTCTTTATTCATTAATTTTATGTGGATGCATTAGTTGTATGTTACATGCTATTTTTCTATTTAACGGAAAGTGGCTTGAGATTATGTTATTAATAGTGCAACAAATCGTTTCTTCGCAATGCTGATTTGTTCACTGAGTACCTCCAACCTCCAACATTATTAGCAACGTTGTAATTTCAAGTGTCGTACTTGGCTTATCACACATCTTGGGTAGTTTTAATTGCCAGGCATGATATCTATGAGAATTTTCTTTCAACTTCATTTCGTCTCGTGTGTATACTCATTGGAATTTTCTTTTCTTTTATCTTTTTGTTTCTCAGCGCCAAACAGGCGTTTGTGAATTTCACGCTCCAACATTGCAACAATCCCAAAGATTTCGATATGCAACTAATGATTATGGCAGTGAAAGTCTTATATAGCTTAATATTGTTACTTTGTTACCAACAACTCGTTAGTGGCTTAGATAATTTGGGAATTAAAAATAGTAGTAGATGTTGTTTCCCAAAGTAAATCTAACGATCGTTGACGTAAAGTATCGCCGAGCGAGAACATTAAACAGTTGAACATGTTTTTAATAACAAGCTTCAACAATGTTTCTCTTAATGCCATGTAACATGTATTTAGGCAGACAAACAGCTTCGCAGATCGGCGCGAAGAGGTGAAAGAACATAAAATGTCCCACGATATCAAAACGAAATTTTTGGTAATCTCCAATGAAAGTTACTAGTGAAGTTCGCACACGCGGAATTCGCTGAACAGCTTGCGAATGGCAGCAAATGGAAATGATATGTTAATAGAAACGTGTTTGCTTTGCAAAGGGAAGATTCAAATTTCGACGAAATGGCAAAATTCAAATCGTAAAAATGTCACAAAAGATCTGCTACATGTAGATTGAAGAGTAGAGACATTAGAGAAACAAGTAACTACGTACGAAGAATACATTTCCTTTATTTAAGTTCACAAATCGTAAAATTTAATTGTACTAGACAACTAGACTCGTTTAATATGTGCACGAATTTTTAAGAAAGGAGTATATGCGTCTATACAAGGTGATTCTTTAATGGCGAAATTCCTCAGAAGGTTTTATTGATAAGAGAGTCTTGAAAGAAGTAAGTTTAGCGAAAGACAGTAAAAATTAAAGAGTTGCTTACTTTTGGCACAATTTTTCCCTTGCGGGAAGACGGTGACCTCTTCCTGTTCCATATGGGAGAACTCGTTATATCATTTTATTCTTTGGAGAGTGTGCAGAAGTTATATTATAGAGAATGACTACTTAGACGTGATCTTAACATTACCTTTTTTATGTCTAACTATAATATGGACACTATTACTATAATAAATCAATTTTAGTTCTCTGTTATTTTAATACTATTTGGTTAAAATACAATTTCTCGAAAACACCAAAACAACTCTCGTTCTGGTCCTGCCAAAAAAGCCAGAGATCTTTAAAATCTTATCTGCTTTGTTAATTTATGTTACTTTTCCTTCGTAATTTGTCTTTTTTACAAATTCTTAATGGCCACTCATTCAGTCGTTGGAGCACGCACAGCTCCAACTACTTTTTAACATTCTATAATGAGTTAATGAGGTTGAAAATATCTATATGAAGTGTCTTTTGAAGTTTTGAATGCAGATGGGTTGCTGGTGCTGCTAAAGCTCAACGATCATAAATCAAGGAAAAGTCGAAAACGTTGTTCAAAACCTCATTTTGGGTGCCAATGAATCGTGTGCCTTGATAGTATTTTTAAATAAGTCTAAATTTTCACTTTAATAATTAATAACATCGACATATAAATAATATGACACTTTAGATATACCGGGAATAAACTATCTAAGTACCAAGTATACATGTCCCCTCCAAGCGTGACACGCAATTGTATTTATTTTTGTTTTTATTCATAATTATAAAATGTATAATTGCACAGATGCAGGACAAATGAATACTTTCAAGATTAACCCCCTGTATACATAATAAAATAATATAATCGTTTTTATATGACTTTAACTCTACCCTCTTACTCAACTCGCCAGATAATTTTCAAATATAAAAAGCTCAATTTTTTACCGAAAGATATGCTACTTAAATACTTAAAATAAACTGATCGTAACTTACAATTTACTTCCATACGTGGTATAATTGCGTGCTCATAAAATCAAACCATCGAAATATCATCTAATAATCAGTTACGATGGAATCGGATAGAAATAAACAAAAGGACCACATGATTTCAAATAACTGTAATGTCTGCAATATAAGTGTATAGCTAACACTTTTTTGTTGAAAATTCCGTACGAATCCGACATAACATGTGCCGCATCAAATCCCAGGCAGGCGCAAGCAAATAATTCCACACCGTCATTCAGACGAAGAATTATGGATATTACAATTGTAATTGGCGAACATGCGCGTTCACCTATGCGCAACCGTTTTAGATAAGTGAGATGGGCGAGTTATACGATGTGGTAAAAGGCAAAACCGTACATGCAATAATTTTCAGTTAGCTTCGACCACACATTCAGCCTGGCTGACTGTAAGACGCACTTGGCCATTTGTATTTTTTGAGATGATGTCTAGTTCTGTGGTTATTACTGACATTGCGTGCACTAGCACTACAGTTAGAATTTGCGCTCGAATAAATCGGAAAATTGCCGAAGTCACATTATTACATTATTATATAGTACGAATTAAGCATGCTGGTTATGGTTATTATTTATTACTGGACGGTAATGCAATTTGCTATTCACGGCAATGCAGTATCATGAGTAATTTAAGTAAGCTCATTCCACACTTCTGAAATATTTTTTGAATGACGTAAAAGATGTGTGAGTTTTAAGCCAACCTTAAAATCAAGTTATTTCGAAGAAAGGTCCAAGAACACGTTTCTGAAAGCCTGCAAAAGGCCAAAAACCTTAGCACGACGTCCGCATGACTTAAGACTTAAGTGTTGTGACTTTCATCGTTGCTTATGTTTCTTCACCTTCTTCCTTGTTTTCATCTCGTTGCCTGCGCCTTCAAGTTCATCGCGTGCTCGTGCGCACATATTTTATATCTTCAGATGTGAACACTGAACACACATGCGTGCATATCAGCGTATGCATGCACCTCGAAGCGTCGAGAAATGAAGATACTCCGTCCAGCATCACGTTCCTTCAGCCGAGCCGGTCTGCGCGCATCAAAAAGTATGTCAGTATGTCGACGGCGTTCCTCGGCGTGGTCGCTGCTTCTTCAGAGCCGGGCGGATTCTTGCGACTTGCCCGCACTTCTTCTTCTCCTTCATGGGTGCTCTGTGGTGAACTCCCAGCGGAAACTAAAGCGCGTGCCACACCAGCGTGAGCGCGAGCGGAAGAAGGTACCATTCGCGCATTCGGTGAGTGGAAGCGCGCCGCGCCGGTCGGAATTAAGTTCAGATTAGTTAAATCGATTGCGATGTGATTTGAATCAAAACTGAAAACATTGTATTTAACAAACGCACCCAAAATCAATATCAAACTTTTTTTGAGTGTAAAGTTTGGAAATATTTCATTTGTAAAAGGTATTACCTCGAAAATGCGTGAGTGTGGTGATCGCATTCGTCGCGAAAGGGCAATGAGCCCGCGACTCGTTTTACGCCGGGTGCTGGTCCTTTCCGAAGGGAGACAATATCGCGAAGCTGCAACGGTGCTTTCGAAACTGGGTTGTTCCGGTCTGGCGCAAGTGGCAAATGATTTACCCCTGGATTTACTCGTTGAAGGATTACCACATTCTGCACAGTTACTGGAAACATTATTTGCTAAGTAAGTATAGTTATATTCCACCACGATAACTTAACAGTTTTATAACATAAGCATAATGCTTAATTACTGTTAATTATAAATACTCTTATAATTTACCAATCATTAAGACCACTCTAGGTTGATATTATGTTATTATGTATCAATAATTACTACTAAACATTGCAATTTACAGCTTGTTTAAGGTCTTGAGGTTATCCTTCTTGAATTCTGGGGTATGCCAACACACACCTCAAAAGGAGTTGATAAACCAAGAATCATCTTAATAACAATCGTTTTATTGGAAAGATATTTTTTACATTTTTATAATTACTTTCTGGACAATTTAGCAGCACTATCCTCCTCTAGAAGAACAGTATTCCTTAGATCGTAAATTATTTGTCAAACGTTAAAATAAAAAATAAATACTATCTCAACAAAACGCCTTTTACTAAGATGATCTTTGGTTTATCGCCTTCGTTTGAGGTGTACTCCCATCCCCTACCTAGATCCTAGAAGGATAAACTGAAGACCGTCAACACCTTGTAGAGTATAGAGGAACTCTTAAAATACTAGTTCCCAGTTCTTTATAGTGTGCTCGTTTTTTCGAAGACGGGTACTCCTTTTGTTTATGTGTTCCATTCGTTTTATTCTTTAAAATAATAATGTTATGGATGTTATGCATAACACAACACAATGTGCGTTTCCGGCTTTGCGTTGGGCCCCGGTGCACGAATCCTTTGAAGCCCACATGTTTTGAATACCTCTTACCTCCTAATGTTTATAATGTGAGAACCATCTCAAGAGGAAGCAACGCTTCTGTTCCAACTCAGGGGCCAGGTTTGTTGTGAACCTCTCATCATTAGTGAGTTGGCGTCGGCCGGTCTTATATTTTATAAAGTTTCCTGCATTAAAGCATTAATGTATGCGAATGTGCAGGATGGGAGGTTTATTGTGATTTCTGTAAGCATTGTCGGTCTCGTCACTTGTTGATTGTTGATTCTCTTTTCTTAAGTGTATTACCGCACAAATTCTTTGTGTGCATCAGACCGGAAAATATGTCTATCTTGGATGATCAGCCACAAACGATTTTACTCGTTCATTGTTCACAACAAATCCTAGTGACAGAACAATTTTAATTACCGTTCACCCGTTCACGGTTCACCGGTTCTTTGAACTTGATAATTCGTCAAAAATATACAACCAGATTTATTTCAACGAAATTTTAAGAAATATAATATTAATTACATTTTTGTCATACCGTGCTTATATCTTACAGCGGGACATATGGATTTACCTTTGGGCTATGTGCCTAGAATAATCTTGATTTACTAACATATTCCAATTACAAAACTATAAAAAAAAGAGATAAGAAATATCTTCACATAATTAGAGTCATGTGTGTAATTAAGGAAGTATAAAACCAAATTAAGCATAATTAGAGGAAATAAAGTGCACGCCAAATGTAGTTGCGTGTGATGAGCGTGCAAAAGTGCAGAAAATTGGCGTGCTATCTTTCGTGACTTATTATATGACTACAGCCTCACAACTGTGCGAAGTGTCGAGTCGACTTCCTAATTACAAGACTAATTGTTAATTAATATTTCTAAGAAGTAGGGCTCAACATGTGAACTTTGGTAATATTCGTACACCAGCATGCTATATTGAGTTTCAGTGATAAGGTGGTTGTCTAGACATGTAAATCCTCCATAACAATTAAATGAAGGCGAATATTGAAAAAGAAGGGGTTCTAGATTAAAATTAATTAAAATATTAACTTTTGTTATTTCTTTTAAAATTTGATTTATTTCGAGTCTAGACAACCGCCTTCACCGGACAAAACCTATTGAATTTGACTTCACACCTAACATATTGTACACATGGTAGTAATGATTGTTCTCGATTCCACACTTGGCAATTGTTGCCAACTTTTCCAACATCAAACTTTATGAGATATTGCATGACGTGCAAAAGTGTAATTTTCGCAGCTAATTACATTTTGCGACATCCCATGTTCCGACCTGCTGAACACTTGTAGTAAAATGTGTAACACGCTCAAAAATAAAACTGGCAAAATTGAATTAAGGTAGATAGATACAGCTTTCTAGCATTGTTGTGAGTGTGACCTTTTTCCATTGCTTAGAAGCACCTAAGAAACACCAAATTCACATGGAATGATGAATGAATAAATTGATATTAATTTATGTCTTCGGTGAATTTACAGGTTGGTGTCTTCAGGTCAAAGGCCGAATCTGAACGCCGAGCCCGTCCTCTGGCAGTTGGTGCGACTGTTCGCTACCCATGAGGACCCAACGCTGAAGACGAAAGTTGGCCGCCTTGTCCGATCGCTCGCGGAATACCAGCCGGACTTCCATCGTGTGCTCACAGCGCGGCGAAATGCTCTAGAAAAGGCCATACAAGGTAATTCGTCGCCTCTAAGCATCCACTAATGCGAATAATCGTTAGATTTCAATTTTTCTATTTTCAATTTCAATCGCCTGCTGCCACGATAACGTGATGCCGGTGGAGCTTATTAAGATGCCTTTCACTCTCTCAGATTTATCGATGGTGCAAAATCTAATTAATTAAGCGTTTGGAATAAGGCAAAATGATGTTGCTCTGCTCATCAAATACAGCCGCTGAATGTGAATGCCCATAATGCTGGCGAAATTATCAACGCGTGCATGATAATCGCGCGCAGTCAGTTCCCTCGTTAGTTCTTCACTAAGAAGTGTGTCAATTTCTGTTTCTCATCACATTTGTAGTCGCATTAAACACGCGCCAACACCACCAACTAAGTCGAGCAGGCAAACATGAGAGCGCTTGAACAAGAGTTTTGCTGATAGATGTAGGTATACTACTACTTTCTCTCATCTCGCATGAAATGCGAAGATTCTTTTATCATGAATATGAATTATGCAAAGGAAAAAAGGAGCGGTTCAGCTTTTCTTCAACTTCTCTCGTCTTTGATTTCTTGATAATATACATGGAGACACTTAATAATAGAGACTGACCAAATTTTACACGATTCCCACTAAGTCAAACTGATGTTTGTCACACAACCACAGAACCAGCAAGTACCGATAGCCCATAACCTATTGATTATGATAGTGTCAAACACCACAATTATAATGTATTGAATAAATGCTAAATAGACTTCTTCTTTTTCTTTGAATTGCCAAATTGATTCTGCGTCTACCGTTTGCTCCACTGCTGTTTTGTTTACATTATCCCCCACAACCACCAAAAATCAATATCGCACATAACCTATTGATTATTATTCTTACCATATATTACCATATTATTCTTACCATATAAACCGAACGCAAATTTCTTGAATGTTAACATAAAATTAGACTTCTTCTTACAATGACCACCAAGTACTAATATCACTTAGCTAAGACTGGGGTGATAACCTATTGAAAATTTCCAACACCCAAGAAAGTAGACAAATTAGGATCAAATCAATGTCACAGTGTTTAAAGTGCTATTTTAAGAGTATTCGTAGAAAAAATAATATCGAGTATGTTTTTGCAGGATTGGGATGCCATGGTTTGACACCGGATGCCAGCGGCCTCACACACCTGCATGTCGCCCTCAAAGGTGAGCTGCAACGTCACATCGACTCGTACAAAACGGCCTTGCATCGGCTGGAGGAGCTGGGACTCAGCGCCACCGACGCAAAGAAGCCGGTGGACGCGTCGCACCAACGCCTGCTGGGCCTGCATCACAATGACGTGCAGCAGCGACTCATTGATAACAAAACGCTGCTCACGCTGGTTGACAAGCCGGCGCTGCAGCAGCTCCGGCCGTTGATCGACACGCTCGCCGAACGCGTGCAGAACGACAAGGAGGCGCTCTTCTGCGTCTCGCAGTTGAAGAGGTAATTATTATGTCATCAGAAAGCAAACAAGTGGACAAAGAAAGACATCAAATGATGCGCGTTTTGCAATGTTTTTACAATGCCAATTTGCGGGACGCAAAAAAGCTGCAAAAACGGCAAATCAACGGTGGCATGTTGAATGGCCCCGACTGCGGCGCATAACTGTCGCTGACAGCTAGGTATTGAGCGTAATCACTCTGGCATGTATGAAGCAAAAAGCAATCAACAAAAAGTGAGACGCTCAATGTCGGCGATTTCAATTTGTCTGCAAGATGGTTGACTGCGCACACTGCTTGAATAACTGAATTATTCAATTAAAGATAGTGGTTATTGCTATTCTGTCAGTGACGGTCTATTCTGCCATATTGCAACGACAGTTTTATTTGCAACGGCAGCTCATCTGCTGTGAATTAAATCTGCATTAACGGTTTATATTTAGATTAGACCGCGAGAGGTAAATATATTTATTTTATGTTTTATGCAGTTACCTTAATTTGACATTTATTTATCTCAGTGCAAGTCCATCGTGACAAAGACGCATATTTTATGGAAATGTAGGTAAATCGGATAAAACCGTTTTTATCATAGACTTCAAAATAAATAATCAAACTTGTTAAAACTATTTTAATATTTTTTTAAATATTTTTTGTAACATAATAAATAATTGAAGATATTTGTTTAGCAAATGTTTAGATAGCTGAATAGTTGGCGTAGATACTTAACAGTTTTCTGCAATCTTTTACAGAGTCCAGCCATTGAGCGACGATGTGCCGGTGGCGGCGCTCCTGATGTCCTTCTCCAAAGGCTGTGCTGCCATCTTGGAGCTGATGCAGATCGCAGCCGACAGTAGTCCGTGCAATAGTGATGGTTACCATTCGGAGCCGGAAGCGGAAACGGACCGGGGGTAAGCACGTCGGGCCTGTGGGCTGTGTTTCGCTCATCTGCACCCCGGTGGCGTTCGCGTTACGTTCAGGACCTCGCTGTTCGCATCCTCCCGGTATCGATTTGTTTCGCATCACATTTTCGCTATTCTGGGGCGCTCTCAGTTGCAATGAAAAGTGTGTGAAAGCACTTGACGCTCTCACCCTCACTCAAAATATATTGAACCTCCTTAATATATCAAAGCAACTATATTATTGATAAGAATGGTTTTAAAATAATACTTGCAGACTTACTGATTTTGAAATTGATAAAAATACATCTTTAAAAAATGTATTCTTCGAGTTATTCACCAGAGAAGAAAAAAATTCAAATTTTAATAATTTTTTACAAAAAAATCAGAAAAATATGTCTATAATTAGGAAACCTTGCTAATTCCAAAAATGACAATGACGTGGTCTTCCTCATTGCTGAAAGTTCCGGACTTAAATGTAATTATTTCAAACAAAAGATATGCAAGCAATACAAAGCAACACACTAAAAAGACTTTATGAGAATTCAAGTCAATGAGAACCCATTTAGTGAAAAACACTGAATAAACACTTTTAAATGCTTTTACCACGATTGCATGCAACCTACTTCATGAGTTTTGCAGCGAAACTCGATGAGAGTGTTGGCGCTAGAAATGAAGTTAGTCCCCGAAGTAATTAAATTCCGAAACGGCTTTCCTTTTACGCCCTCTCCATGGCGCGAGGCGAAGGATTACATTTTTGATTTCTTTATTTCCGATTCGCGCACGGCGCACAATTCGTTTCATTCTGTCCCTATTTTTTGCTCCTCAGACGCTTTCATCGTTCGCCAATATGAAAAAAGTCAGGAAATTTCGCGATTCTACCAACGGTGACATTTGAAAACGCCAATGCCTCCAGAGCACAGCGAGTTGAAAAACTCTTAATTAATTACGAATTTTCCACAAAAGGCAGGAAGGAAGAAGGCCAAAGAAATTAATCTCTTCGCTTCCTGGCGTCGTCAGGACCAATGCTCCGTTTAACTTCCTTACCCCTACCCCTACTAGGAACAACGAATTTAATTTCTGTTTAATTTAATCAAGTTGCTAACGGAAAAGTTGAAACCTAGAACTAAGCGTTGGTAGCACTGGTGAACAATTTGATTTCACGATCGAATGTTTAATTTTAATAACTTCTGGAAATCTTGAAACATGAATCAAAACAATTCGAACATTATAAGGTAACGGATCTGCAATCTTCTATTTTATACGTTAGATACCAAAAAGTTTGTATCTGGATAGATCGGTTAGAGGGTTTGAGAAATACAGGATGTACTATTAATGGTAGATTTCCTCTGGAGGTATTATTTAGGATTATTATAGTGGTTCATCAGAATGATATTTAAAAATCTTCTCTTGAGCTCTTGAAAACAGTTATACAGGGTGTTATTAAAAATACTTTACAGAGCTTGGGGGTGATAGGGTACATTAAAACAAGAAGAAAAGTTTAATACACGAAGATCCAATACTCAATGGTTCTGGAGATATACCCCTTTGAAATATTTATTAACTCCTTCTAGGATAAGGCTACTATAATATTTTTTTAGTGGAATTGGTTAGTTATTGCAGTAAAAAGTTATTTCACAGGGTTTTCAAATTATCGTATGCACAGTTGAAGTCGTTGGCGAAGGGATTCACGGAACTTGATGGCACTTCCATTTCTAATTTGTCCCAAACTTGTCCCCAAACGGGTATTGTATCTTCGGCAATTGTCAGTTTATTCCTCTCAATTTAACAACATGCATTGTCAGAGCACACTATTCTATGCA
>JARJDQ010015991.1:0-16990 GCA_030264215.1 Geostiba sp. GC000077 | reverse complement strand
GACCTAATAGTTCGGATTTCGAGTATAATCGAGAATGTGTAGGCAATTGTTTTTGTTAATCATAGCAAAAACAATGCTGTGCGTCTGCGCAGTAACAGCCACACCAGACCTTCCATCTCTTCCAACAGAACTCAACCGCACTCATGCGAGCTCATGGGATCCTTCCACATAGGAGTAAATATATTTGTTATTTGGTAATATATTTGGCCTTCCACAACTCTAACCTCTAATGACGTCACGATGGATCATGCATCGATCTATGAGGTTCAAGGACCAATTTTATATAGCATGTGGTGCTAAGAAAAGGAGTATTATGTTATCTAATAAGTTTTTTAATTGCTTTGTGATTGCATAATGTTAAGACACGTGTAAATACGTGTTGAAGTTGTTGAAGTATTTTGCGTCAATTTACACTTTACACCGAACACCCGAACACGTGTTGTGTGGAGGTAACTTCGAAAAATGGTATTTCCATTGTTTGCTATAGGCTATACCACTATAGCAAAAGCTAGAGGATTTATAGGAAAATTATGTATTTGCATATGCTATGAGATAATTTTTATAATCATTATCTGCATGGCGTATAGTCGCGTTGTGGCGTAAATGTGAGCAATATGATGGGTGATAGTATTTTTACTTGTTTTCGCGTGGATTAGGTATTTGCAGACGGATGGCATGCGAGCGGTTGTGGGGGCCTTTTCATCGATTTGTTTGCGGCGCCGAACGCCTCCGCCGCCGCCGGTTTGTACGCTGGCGCTCATGGCACTCATGGGTTCATGCATTCGTCGATTTTATAAATATACCTACATCTGTGTGTGACGTGTGTGCCGCTATCGTCACATATGCAAAAATACGAATCGCCTGTTGGCCTGCTCCCTGCTGACCAACGAGCAAGTCGTAGTAAGAAAGTAGTGGAAGCAGTGGAACATTAAGGTAAAGCTGAAATGAGACGGTAAGATCGTGCGATCGTGCGATTGCACTAAAGAGCGAATAGTTAGCGAATAATCGCAGAGAAACAGCGTTTTTATGGCTGAAAGTCAGATTTCGACCAATGACAAGCCAGAATTCAGCTTTTCTGCGAATAATCGCAAACTGGAAAGGCATCTTTAAGTGTGGGAGATGTTGCTCGCTTTTTGTGCGTTGATGGCTACTAATAATCATCGTACGACGGATATCTGACGATCTCATTACAGCTTTAGTGTGGACTGCGGACGTGCGGACTGGACTGGACCTACTGTAGTGACTACTGACTAGGTCTACAAACTGGTAGCGGTAGCGCAGTTGACTTGAAGCATTTGCTTAGAGTCGACCTCGATCATAAATTCATCATTACGCCGCCGCTGGCGCCGCGATAAACTGCCCGCTGGCATAAATCGCGTGATATGTGTTAGAACAAAATAGGTACACTGCTACACATTGTCACATACACATAACTAAGGTCGCAACGTGTGTTGTGAAGTTGTGATACTTGTAATAGTGTGTGAGTTGTGTGACTGAGTGGAACCGGAATCAAGTGGAATCGTGTGGAACGGACAGTTCTGTGAAAAAGACAGTTTGCAGTACTGTGTGTTCTGTGAAGTTGAAGTTTAAGGTGAAGTTTCAACAACTGTCACATTGTCACTAACGCTTAAATTCGCTTAAATTAATGCGAGTACAGTGTACGAAGAGTTCATACTAACCATAAAACAAATAACTACGTAAATATTCATAAAAAAGAGGATATGTCGTATTATACAGCGTGGTTCTTACAATAACAATCGTTATGTAATAGGTAAACTATAGTAAACAAATCGACCGTACGTCGAAACCTCGAAACATGTGCATGCAACGACGTACGGTCGTTTGTTTACTTTTGCCTATTACATAACGATTGTTATTAAAAACCACGCTGTACCTCTACACCTCTTTAAACATAAATAGAAGAGTAAATAGAACCGCAAAAACGCTGAGCACAACAGGTTCAACTCGTCAAACACATACCGCCGGTGCTTTATCTGTCTGTTTACCGGTTTACAGCGCATATTTATTATTTACACATTTTTTTTTCATGTGCTTCCAAATTTATCAAATAATGTGCTGTGTCGCAGATATTCTACAGCTACCGGGTGGCACTTAAAAATAATCAGTATGTAGTACCGTTTACCTCCCAGTAAAGACACATATATATAGTTGGTATATACCAGGCATATACCATCTAGATTACATGGAGATATAACCATGTTATGTAAAGGATATATCGCGGCGCACTTAAATGTCAACATATCAGGTATATGCTCAAAAATATATATCTGGCACATAAAAATGTGCTTATATCATGTACATAAACAAAGTTACATATATATTATATACCCACTATATTTATGAATTGTATTATAAGAATTAATGAACACTTCAATTAATGCCGAAAAATTTATGATGTTGGCTAACCTTCTGCTCTTTCTGTGATCCTGATACGATGTTTTTAAATTACAATTTTAAACCCGCAAAATTATTGTTGTGGAAAATGTTGGTTTACCTTCTGCACTTTCTGTGATCCTGTTACGAAGTCTTTAAATTCAAATGATGTGCTGTGTTGCAGATATTCTACAGCTACCGCGTGGCACTTAAAAATAATGAGTATGTAGTATCTAATAATTATTTTGAATAACCACTCTGTAGATTAATCGACAACAGACAACAGGTTGGTTGCCAGGCGACAACACCACAAAACAAAAATGAAAAATGAATGCTAAATAAACATAATATTTACCTATTTACAACGTTCATATTTAAAGAAGAGGTATTTCCTTGATAACAGTAATAATACCTTGCAAAATTACGCGTACACGGCATAGATAAGCAAATTTTATCAAATCGGCGCTGGTTTTTATGCTAATGTTGCTAATTTCGCTTAAACATTATACTTTATACAATTCGGGATGGTTCGTTGCTCTACCTCTATACACATTTTTGTTATCTTTTTATTTTTTAATGGCTTTCATGTAATATCGGTTTTAGTTTCGTTGGATCCCGATGATGACGACCTCTTAATCGAAGCAAAAGTATGCAACCCTTGATGTTTTAAGTTTTAACACCAAGGTGTCCGATAAAATCAAAGATGTCTTCCAAATTACTTATAAAAAGGTGAAGTTTCTTTTCATAATATTTGAATTTATATGTTTTAAATTGTTATTTTTGTTCTCGATTAGAGTTTTGTCGCAGGCGACAAAAAAGCAAAATGTCCGTGTGCTCAGCCAAAACAATGAAGCTAACAGAACACATCTCCAACAAGAACAAGAACTCGAACATCATGATAATCATGAATCTTCAAAAAGCAAACGAAGATTTGCCACTGGATTGTTTTTAGGAAGTGGTGCACTTGGCATTGTTGCTTATCAATATTACAGTTACAGTGAGTTAAGTTTAGCATTTAGTTCATTAGTTGTGTAATTGAGGTGTGTTGTTGTAGAAAAGCACAATCGCCATGCGTTACTCTCATCGCCAGCTCCCAAAATGCACAATGCAATCGAAGCCGGTGAATTTATCGAAGGCCTACCCTTATATACAATGGAGGAGGTCGCAAAGCACTCAACACTGTAAGTTTTCACACTTAACACATTAAAATCGAAGAAAAAATAATAGGTTAAATTGCGTTTTGTTGTTTTAGTCAAGATGGCGTCTGGGTGACGTACAAACGCGGTGTCTATGACGTCACACCGTTTGTAAGCGCGCACCCTGGCGGTGAGAACATAATGCTCGCCGCCGGCGGCTCCGTGGAGCCATTCTGGCTGCTCTACGCCGTGCACAAAAACTCGCAGGTATACGAAATCATGAAGCGCCTCCGCATCGGCAATCTATCCGAAGCGGACGCTGCGGAAGCGATCAAGGACATGTCCGACCCATACGCCAACGATCCGAAGCGCCACCGCATTTTAAAACCGACGTCGATCAAGCCATTCAATGCGGAGCCACCTGCATCGTTGCTGGTTGACAGCTTCATCACTCCAAAGTAACATCTAACCTCTAAAACATGTTATGCGGGAAGTTCTTAAGTGTGGTTATGTTTTGCATTACTAGTGACTTGTTCTACGTACGTAATCACCTGCCAGTGCCGGAAGTCGATGCGAATACGTACGAACTAGAGCTGGAATGCGAGGGCACGGCGAAAACAGTCAGTCTGTCGCTGGGCAACATCAAAAAGTATCCGAAGCACACGGTGACGACGACGATCATGTGCGCTGGTAATCGCCGTAGCGAGATGACGCAGGTGAAGTCCGTCAAGGGCCTGGATTGGCGGAACGCCGCCATTGGCAATGCCACATGGAGCGGTGCGCGATTGGTGGACGTGCTGCAAGCCAATGGCATCAAAGATGACGGCAAATACCAACATATACAAGTAAATGTCCCTAAACCTAAAAAAGTCCCTAAAAAAGTGCATTAAAAAATGTATGATTAGTTTGAAGGATTGGACATGGATCCGACCTCGAAGCCGTACGGCGCATCGATTCCCGCATGGAAAGCGTTTGATAAGCGCTGCGATATCATCTTGGCGTATGAAATGAACGGCGAGCCCATACCACGTGATCATGGCTATCCAATCAGAGTAATTGTGCCTGGAGTGGTGGGCGCACGCAATGTCAAGTGGCTAGGTACGTACGATCCACTCACAGATGGCGCTGCGTTTACAAATCTCACAAATCTTAAAACAAACAACACATACACGTCGTTTTTATTGTTTAGGAAGAATTATTCTCTCCAATGTCGAGTCCGACTCGCACTGGCAGCAAAACGACTACAAGGGCTTCTCACCAAGCACCGATTGGGACACGGTTGACTTCACCAAGAGCCCCGCCATTCAAGAGCTACCTGTGATCTCGTCCATTTGTCGCCCGTCGCAGGATGAAAAAGTAACAGTTGTAGATGGCGCCATCACCGTTCAGGGCTATGCATGGTCCGGCGGTGGGCAGAAGATCGTGCGCGTTGATGTCACCGCCGACGGCGGTGATTCCTGGCACGTTGCGACTCTGGACCAGCAGGACGGCAATCCTGCGCCGTTCAGCTGGGCGTGGACGCTATGGAGTGCGAAGATTCCTGTGTCAAACAAATCAAAAACGGTAAAATCGGACTATCGGAGGGAAATTTATTCTTTTTTATGTTTATTTTATGAGGTTTTTTGCTTCACCAGGTGGAAATCTGGGCCAAGGCAGTCGACGCCAACTACAACACGCAGCCGGAGTCTTTCAAGAACATCTGGAACCTGCGCGGCGTGCTCAGCAACGCCTATCATCGCGTTAAAGTGCACTTAAAGTGGTGAATCCCCGTTTTTTCCAATTTACAAGATGGCGGATCAGATCTGAATATTTTACCTCCAATTTTACCTCTGCATTGAGCATTGAAACTGCAGTTTAAATATACATGTATATTTAAGTATTTGTTTTTGTTGTATAACTTGTATGTATGTGAGTATAGATCAATTAAGTACTAACAGGCATCGAGTTCCACGAAATTGACGTCCACTCTAGTGTTGTGTTTTGCTTCCATGTAGCTAGGAAACCGATGCGCTACGTGGAAGACACTAATTTAATAAAAAGCTTGCGTAGATAACGACGAGCGCCGCCAAATGAATAAATTAATAGAGTGGTGCTCGATGCGCAAGCAGCTAACGATCTTATTACATACTTACTTGTGCATTTACATTACACATTAACATTACACAAATCGAAACCGCTCAGTTCGGTTTCGTATAAAAAGAAAATTGAACCAAAACTGGAACAAGTAACAAACGAAACAAACAAGTGCAGTGCGCGGCTATGCGTGTCACTAGGCTAGGGATATTTGTACACTGAGGGTTGGAAACTCACACTTAAATAATATCGGAACACAGCAAAAACACAAGGAATCTGATGGGTAGTTGAATTAATTTGGTGTAAATGTGCGGTAAAAATAGTATTTAAGCGCTGATTGGCTTAATTTGTTTACTTTTTGGAAGCTTTAAATCAAATTTGTTGTTTTTCAAAATTTGTATCACTCGGTGTATATAAGATTCTAGTGATATTTGTGCAGTTGGTAGTCGAACGCCAGCGCCATCTGGATATAGTTCAAGCTGGATTTGACCTGCATGTTGGACGTTTGCTGGCTGGCAGGCACAGGCCAAGCGTTTTGTCATGTCCGCGCTGTTTAGCGCCGCGATTTCGGCGAAATGAGCGCGCCGCCCGCCTCCGGCGCCTCAGCGTACGCGTCGTAAGGCCGTTACGAGAGCGGGTGCCAGGCGCGAGGGTGGCGCAAACGATGCGGCCGGGGCGACGCACCACGCACACGAAATGGGTGGCTGTATCGGGATAACGCGGAGCCGGAGCGGGGCGATCGACGACTCGTCGGGGTCGATAACGAGGCCCAATTCAGGTAATATGCGCTTTGTTTTCATCTGCCCCCCAAGCTCTAGGACGCTTGCCCGCAGGTAGTACACGCAAGAACCACCCGCTGTGCCATGAGACAATCCGCTGGAAGTCTGACGTGCCGCTGACGGAGGGCCAGCTGCGCAGCAAGCGCGACGAGTTCTGGGACACGGCGCCGGCGTTCGACGGACGCAAGGAGATCTGGGACGCGCTGCGCGCCGCCGCCATCGCCGCCGAGGCGGCCGACTACGAGCTGGCGCAGGCGATCCTCGACGGCGCCAGCGTTTCGGTGCCGAACGGCTATCTCACCGAGTGCTACGACGAGCTGGGCGCCCGATACCTGGTGCCCATCTACTGCCTCAGCTATCCGATCAACATCGTCAAGGAGGACAACGGGCGGGACTCGCCGGCGGATTACTCCGAGCCGGTCGACGGCGGCATTGAGAGCACGCTGAAGCTGCGCCTCTCGCACAACTGCACCGATATCAAGCTCGCCGTGTACACCACCGATACGATAAACATTTGTAAAAAGAAGCTGCAGGTAACGCACAATCCGCCATTTTCTAATACAATTTTCAACACAAATGATGGTTTTTAGAGTCAGGAAGGCATCGAATCGTCGCGCCAGCGATGGTTCTACGGTGGGAAGCTACTCGGCGACAAGCTGCGCGTGGAAGAAGCCAAAATACCTCTCGGTTATGTAGTGCAAGTTATTGTAAATATGGAATACGCCAACGGCAACGAGAAGCAGTTATGAGACGTGCTCCCAGTGCGCGTGCGCGCAAAGCGAAGAGCCGATGACTATGACTCGCTATGACTAAAACGTTTGTGACGCTCTCGCGGGGGGTCGGGGATGGGATAGGGAGATCCGTTGAAGCTGAAGCTGTGTTTCAATTGTTTTGTGTGCTGCACAATCACCACCGCATCAAACAACCAATCAAAAGCCAACAATCATTCGAACAAAATAAACACACCAACGCCATCTGGCGGGTGTGATCAAAAAACGCAAACAAAAACAAAACATACACAATGCAAGCGTAAAATCCCTTGCCTGCCGATACTACTAGTCTACATCTACAATTTACATTTTATCTCTTTATTCTTTTTATTATTACGTATGTTTTAGGCGCATTTATTAATTGACTGAATTTACTCATTTTATTGTAACTCGAAACGCAATCAAAATATGTAGTGAAACAAGTGCAATTCTATTCGAGGTTTTTCATTGGTTTTCTCGTTTTCTTTGCGCGCTTAAAACACATGATGAAGCTAACCCTGTATATGTTTAAGTTTTCTTTGTATGCGCATGCTCACAATGACTCAGGTGTTGTTTGCGAAATCGGAAACCGGAAATCAAATCGCAAAAGCAAGGTAAAATGCAATCTGCTATATTGATTGTCATATTGAAGTCGAATGCGTTGTGATTACGCCACTCAATTCTCTATTTTTCTATTTAGAAACGTTTTTGACCGGGGACAGAGAAATTGGAAATGTTACACGTCGATATCGTTGATGTCGCTTATGGCCGCTGATGAAATTGCATGCTGAATTATTGAACAAATTAAAAATGTACTTTGACAAAAGACAGTCACGAACGTGCAGCCATCGCGCATTAAATATTCAACTCGCCTTGACAAGACATGACATGATTAACAAACAAACAAACAAAATGGTTGTTTGTCCAGCTGGTTCGCGTTCATGTTCTCATTTCCCATTTTTTTTTCCTTCGTTAGTATTTGTTTGTATATCGTTATTCATTCTCAGATTCTCACCTTGATGCATTCGTCATTCGCGCACGTTTTGCACGAGATTGTTGATTGTAATTATCGTAATTACGTGATGGGGTGATGCATTTGTTAATGTTGTACGTACCTTTTTTGTGTTGATGATGATAATCATCATGATGATGATGTCGCACGTGTGCAGAACCTGACAAGAAAACAAAATGCCGGTGAAACATTTTAAATATGTACTTTGCGTACCTTTGCTCATTTTTAATAACTGTACCTACCTTATCAGAAGATCAGAACACGAAATTGACAAATTACAATTGTGATAACATTCATATTTCAAGCCTAGATGAAGAATGAAGTAATAATATTTCAATCAACAAGTTTTTGGAACATTGAGCAACCTGTTGAAGCACGCAATATTAATTTCTCGCCTAGACTTGCTGCGAACTGCGATTATGAGTTGACGAGTAAGATTGTAATTTTGTGTAAATACTCAAAGCCAGTGTGACAAAAAGAAGGAATAACTTCGCAGATTTGGAGATGTACTTGAACCTAAATTAGTTCAGTAATCGGTTTATTATGAATGATATGAATATTGATAAGAAGTAAGACTGTAAAACGTAGTTTTTTGTCCTTTTTGCAAGCAGATTAAACATGTTTCAAATTCAATGGTCCAAGAGAAGCAGCCATTTTGTTTCTGGCCACCAGGCCACCAAATTGTTGATTCATGGGGAATGTTTATGTTTTAAAATTGGTACTACTGTTTATTTATTAGTTGTTTCTGTTGAGCTCTACTGCTCTTTTGTTTCTTTTGCGCGTTTATGAAAATGAGTGTAAAATATTAGTTATCCAGAGTTATTATGCTGTGTACCCAAATATTGCAGGGCTTGGGCATCTGATACGTAACGTTTTCAACCGTTTAATAACAGGTTGTCCTTGATTTTCCACATTTTCCAACTTGCAAAATATTACTGTAAATTTGGTTGCCTACCTTTTATCGATTTAGCAAGTGATGCCATCAAACACATTTTTATCGTACTTGTGAATGTAACCAATGTTTTTTTTGTCTTCTCGATATTTCACAACAAACAAGTCATAATTTTGTGAACAATAAATGAAAGCAGTGCTTAATATTCAGCACAATGAGCCAGAAAGCAAAGGCAAAGTCCAGTAAGAAGCGCACGGTTTCTCTGAGCGATTCAGGCAGCGACAGTGAGCATGAATTGTTCTACTATCACAATGATCGAGTGCAACTCATGAAAGAAGTGATCAAAATTTTGAAATTGAAGAAAATCAAAACTTTAGCACCTCCAAAAATCAAGGTATTGTACATCCCCAGCATTACGCATAAACTAGCAACTAAAATCTCAAAATATTGCGTTATTCCCCACATCTTTATTAATTCCACAAAGTCACAAAGATTTTTGTGTTTTTAATGCTTAATATTACTGAAATTGCTCATGCAGAAAATGGAAATGGAAGAAGTCAACACTCTGCTCCTTGAGGAACTCCTTGGCATCTCCAACAAGCGCCTGAAGAAGATTCTAGAAGGACAAAATGCAGATGATGAAAGCAGCTCATCAGATGAAGACAAAATTGATATTATCTCACTGGATAGCATCTCAGATGATGAGATATGCTTTGTAGATGAAACTAAGGAAGACCCCACGGCGAGGAAGAAATGCCGCCGTAAAAAGCACAAAATGGCCAAAGTTAAAACTGAAAAAGAGACTCACATAAAGACTGAGAATGAAAAAGCTGTGAAAACTGAAAGGGACTCATCAGCAACGTCTTCAAAAGGCGCAAAGTCCACCGAAAAGTCGTCTAGTAAAGCGCCCGCTGGCTTGGAGAATGAAAAACTCCTCAGTGTGTTGGAGTTATTGGAGTTGCAAGCCCGGGCAAGAGCAATCAGATCACAGCTTGCCCTGGAAGCTGAAAACAAGGCAAAGGAAGCGGCTGAAGCAAAACAGGCGCAGGATTTGGACGATGGCGACGATGACGATGCGATTATTATTGAAACGCCGGTCATTAACGAGATTGTTATCAGTAGTAGTGATTCTGAGGGTGAAGAAGCCTCTACAAAGAAAAATTATCAAGATATTGTCAAAAATGTAGACAAACCAACTGGTGGTGAACAGTCGGACCTGCAAATCGTTGAGGAAAGTGAAAATCACAAGCAAAATGGCGATGCTGGGGCAGTACCGGCGAAGAAGACTCAGAAGATTAAACTTATTAGGAGTATCTTAGTTGAAAGCATGAGTACTGCATCTGAAATTGTGGAAACTGGCAATACTGTGGAAACTCCTGAAAACAGTAATAAGGCTGTTGAAACAGCAGTGGAAGAAAATGTAAGCAATGTAAGTGGCATACCTTTACCAGAAAAAGAGGTGGTAAGTGAAAATTGTACGGAAAACCCGGAAATCAATGTAAATGTCGAGAAACTCGATAAAACAAGTGAAAATGTTGATGTTTCTAAAAATTCCGACGTTGTCGAAGAAAAAAATGAAACAAATGAAGAAATAACAAGTATAGTTCCGCAAGATGCACAAGATGGCGCTAGTGGTAATGTTCTAGATCTAGAAGTGCAGGCTGTTCATGTAAATGTTGTACCTGTTCCTGTTCGTGCTGAAGAAAGTGTTGAACCTGTGTCAAATGCACAAGTTACGGAGCAGGAGGAGCAGGAAGACGATGTAATTCGATTGGATGTTGTTGATATCGATGGCATTGACGATTAATGTGCATAAAAGAATACAGAATATTTTTGTTTATGAAATTGATGAAATGTGTTGTTTTAAGGTAGGCAACCAAATTCACTGTGTGTTCGTAAACAATTTTGACATATTTCTTACTTTTACAGTCGATGTAAGCGTTGTAAGTGCAAACAATCGTTGACAAATACTGTAAAGCAAAGCTTTCGAAGGTTTCGAAGCTAGGTTTTTTTTTTTAAGAGTTTGGACACGTTTGGAGTTTGTTGATATTGCAGCGATGTGACGCGAATGTGTGTCGTCGTGCACGTTCGGCAGCGTCGTGCATCGACGGCTCTCGGCGGCGTTTGGCGTTTGCCTCTTGGCCCGCTGCAAGGAGTAGGTTCGCGAGAGCTGTGCGAGAGCTTCGCGAGGTGTTCAACAGCGGCACCGCACCAACCCCAAGCAGGCGGCAGTGTGCCAACCGCTCGGTGTATCGGCGTACGCTCCCCCCGTTGTGTACGGACGCCCGCGAGCGAAATTGCAAAACGCGTACGGCGCGGTGTGCGGCCAGGCACAGCCAGCCAGTCGCCATTTCGCGTCCGCGGAGCCGGAGTCCGACGAGAGTTTTGCCAGTTTGCGGTGTGTGTGAGTGTGTGTGTGTGTGTGCGTGCGCCAGTGACGATGGACGGGGCGCGCGGCGCCAGCAGCAGCACCAAGTGCCGGATTTAAATGTGGATACGCGTTGCCGCCGCCGCCGCCAGCAGCAGCAGCAGCAGCGCTCGTACGTCGGCTGCGACGTCAGCGCCGACGACCCCGCCGGCCGCGCATCTATGTGATGGAAGAGGCGGAACGGACGCGCACGTCACGATCGCGCACGCCACCGCCGCATCCAGCAGGATTACACCGCTTTCACAGCAGCAGCAGGACGAGGAAGAACGGCCGCGCGCACGCCTCAGCAGCTAAGCGCGGGCAGCAGCAATGAGCGTCGTTGGTAAGCCATCCTAGCTCTAGACACCCAGAGCTAGGCAACACATTATTCAAAGATTCAAACCCCATCCCATTGGTCCAGGCAATAAAAACAAAAGAAGGGCTACCAACAAACATTTTCTACCGAGTGTCGCAAACTCTCCCAAAGTTCGCCTTTGTTGGTTTTTTCTTGTTCTTCTTTTCTTTTTTTCTTCAAACGCAACGCAATACTGGGTGTTTCAAATAAATTAGTGTCTAAACTCCAAAAATTACCACGTTTACCACGTTTAAATTTTTATTTCCTTCATGAAAATTAATTTTATTAGTATATTTTTGGGACACCCTGTATATGTATGTGTACAGTTGTGCAAAGGTGCGACAGTTTTCGCACTCGTCCCCGATTTTTTGCCACCGCGCGTACGCTGGCAGCGTTATCAGTGTTGGGATGCGAGTGCAAGTGGGTGCACTTGGCGTGCGGTGCGCGCATGTGTGCGTGCGAATGTAATGATAATCGCGATGCTGAATGAGCGACCGCGCGCGCGGCGAGTCGGCGCGGGGCGGCGAACTTATTGATTTTTAGGGTGACACTGTCAACCACCACGGCACACAGGCTGACACGCACGCACACACCACACACACCGGCGGCTTGAGGACGAGTGGGAGTTGGAGTTCATGATGGCTGGGCGGGGGGGAAAAAATGCAGCGCATGCACATGCTGGCTGCTCTTGCGTGCGCTTACCGGCGTGCGAGTGAGCTGATGCGATGCGCCTCTACGAGCGTTGGAACAAGAGCGCTGATTTGCGAGTCGAGAGTCGACCAAAACTCGGCAAAACAAAATTTGTTTTGATGGCGCTTTTTATACGATAATTTCCTTTTTTCGGCTGATAAACGTTGCGCTATGCTATAGTTCACATTTTTGTCGTGTGGTTGCAATGATGTTTGGTTGCACAGCGATTTTCAGCGATATTTTGATGCGTTTATCGCGATTATCGTAAATCGTAGCATTGTAGCACATCGTAATGGTTTTTCGCCGGTGTGTAGTGGGATTCGGTGCTGGTCGTGCGTCCTCGGGCAGAGTGGCGAATCGAGCGCGCTCGTGACTCTTCGCCACACGCACAAGTCGCGTTTGAATTCGAGTATTCGACAATTCGAATTCTCAAACATTCGAACATCAAACTTCGAGGATCGAAGTTGAACGGCGACGACGAGGAAGAAGCACAAGCACAAACAATGACACGCTTGTCATTGCAAGCATAGAGCTTGGTGGTGAGATAAAATCTTCAAAAAACGATGGTTGTTATGAAATATGTGGGTGCACAATCGCATGTTTCGGATGGTTTTGTGCGTCGGCCGGGGTGGAGGTAGTCTTAGATGTCGGTATGTCGGCAAGGTAGGCAGCGCGGTGCGCGCAGCGAGCGGCGCCCGCGCGCACAAAGATGGCCGAAAGCAAACATGCGCCAAGCGCCATTGGCAGCGCGGCGCAGCGGCGGTGTTTACTAGCCGGCCGCACGCAAGGCGACGCGCACGCAGCACGCTCGCTCGCTCGCATCGCTCGCACACGGCAGCCAGCAGCAGCACACCCGCCGCGATGACCGCCAGCGCGCTTCGCTAACCTACAAAGGGCATTTTTGTGAGATTGAGATTGTGATTGTGACTTGAGTGTGAGTGTAACTTTCGGCGCGTCCAGTGCCTCTGCCCCGCCGCGTTGTGTCGGTGTTACGTGCCCAGTGCGTGGTGTGTGGTGTGCATGTGCCGTTTTGGATTGTGCTCTGTGCGCCCGGTGCCCGCTCCCAGTGGATTATAATCGCACATGCATCGCGCGTGCGACGGTGGCGGCGGCGGTGCGTGAAACATGTACGCATGCAGCGCGTCGCCTACCGTCCGACACCAGCCGCCGCAGCGGCGTGAGCACCATCGCCGGCGCCGTCGCTGGAAGCATGCACGCGCACGCATGAGCCAGCAACGCGCAGCGCCAGCATGAGACAAGGTCGCGCCGGACAGCGCAAAAATAAATGTAATTTTACCTTCTTTACCGCTTGCAACCCTGCACTAAATATCCCCAGAATTACAGATGTCACCAACAAACAATTGTTGCAAGTTTGCAACCTGCGATTGCAATTGTTTTTTTTTCGTCGTATGGTTGGCAACAAGTAGACTTTGTGGGGACTTTTACCCGGTGTACCGGCGTCGAACCTGTTATGCCTTCTGCAAAGCAAGAATTTCGGTGTGCGGTGTGCGTTTGGAGCTCGCGGCGATTTTCGGTGTGCGGACCGGCTCGCTTGACGCGGGTCCGCCGGCTTGGCTACCTAACCTCTCTCCTTCGTTCGGTTTGAAAGCTTTGAATCTTCGAATCTGTTCTACCACACAGCGCGCGCGTCTTTTGTTTTATTCGTAACGCGTAAACCGTAAACAAACGCCGCCATGTTGTGCTCCTCGCACGTTTTTTGTGTTCGCCCAGGGTTTGTGGGTCGTGCTCATACAGCACTTGTTGTGTTTGCATTGCGGGAGGACCTTGCAGTGTTATCTGCGTACTGCCGTTATCAGCGTCGCGTGCCTTTTTCAAAGGCGAGACGCATTCACCCATTTTCCCAAAGAAATATTGCTTAGTCTAGTTGCCTTGTAGCTGTTTGTGATGTTGATTGTGTGTTTGTTTTTGCTTTTGCAGGCCTTAGCCGCCGCGTAGCGCCCCCCATAACGCTGCCAGTCACGCTGGAGGATCCGGCGACGAACTGGAAGGGCCCACCGTCCGGCTCGGAGGGGCAGAGCTTCGGCGGGCCGAATTCGAACGCGTTCGCCGGCGGGGGGCCAGGCGCGGGCGGCGGCGGCGGCGGCTTTCAGGGCCCGTCGCCGTTCCAGCAGGGCCCGCCGGCGGGCGCCGGCTCGCCAGCGGGCGCGCCCCCGTACGCCGGCGGGCCGCCGCCCGGCTCTACGACGCCGCAGTACACCGCCTCGCCGGCGCCCTCCGGCTCGTCGACGCCGGGACCGGGGCCGGGGCCGCAGAGCGTCGGCAACGCCGGCTTTCCGCCGCCGCCGAACAGCGCCGGCCCACCGTACAATGGGCCCGGGCCGGGGCCGTTTGGTTCGCCGTCGGCGGGTGGACCACCTTATGGCAGGCCGGGGTCGTCGGGCCCACCGTTTGTGGGTGGGCCGGGGCCGGGTGGGCCCGGCGGCAATCCGCACTTTGCGTCGCCGGGCCAACCGTTTGGGGGACCTGGCGGGTTTGGCATGCCGCCGGGATCCCCCTTTGGGCCGGGGCCGGGCCATCCGATGTCGGGGCCGATGGGGCCGGGCCATGGGATGATGCCCGGCCAGATGGGACCAGGACCCAATCCAGTCGATAGGATGGATCAGGGGTGAGTAGCGAAACCTTGGATATTTTATTGCTTGTTGTTGGTGACTTGAAGAATTCCAAGTAAAGCCGATAACGGTGCTAACCCATAAGCCCTCTATTCATTTCTCTGTCCATAGTCCCCCAATCCCCATAAAACCTTTTCAATGCACAAACGCTCGAAATGCAAAAATTCTACCGTTGTGCCGAGTAATGAGTAACCTGAGTAACCAGGTCGGGGTGTTTGCGGCAGAAGCAGACAAAGAACTGTCGGAAGACTTGGTTCTTGTTTGTAATACATTCATACCCGACCAGCGTACCGTTGTAAGTAGCTGCGCTCCCGAGGAAACAGACCGAAACTGTTGTATAGTCTCGACTGTATGTAAAATACTTAAATATTTTCGTTTGCCTCCCCTTCGTCTCCGCGAGCCAAAACTATAAAAAGAATTCGTGCCGTGCGTCTGTAGCCGCGATAAGAGATGTGTTGACTGTTGACTATTGACAGAAGGACACGCGCACAGCCTGATTAGATTGGCGACCTTATCACTTGTTTGCTTAAGGGCCAATGCACTCGTAATTAGATATTATTTTGCCTTGTATTGTTCAATTGTAATTGTAAGCACCCACCCACCCTTGATGAGTGTGTTATCAGTTATCATCATGTAAACAATTGTGTCAAATTTGAAAATATTGTCGAGCGAAATGTTTTGAGAAAAAGTTCTGTCTGGCTTTGTTGGGGGGTGTGTTTGGGTTGGCATGGGTGGCGGAGTTGTAGGAGTTTGCCGGGACCGCACGACGCGCCGCGACCGGTGCCGGGGCGGAGTGGAGTTGTGGAGTATCGACCGGCGATAAGGGGAATGGTTGCGTTGCGGCTCCGGCGGGTTTGGGGTTGGTGGGGTGGGGGGCGACAGCCGCGCGCGCACACATCCAACACCGAGCACCCATCGACTCACCGACATCCAACTAGGATCAAACCTGAGAGAAAAAATTATTCGCAATATTGAAACTTATTTATACAGTGTAAAGGTTGGTTTCAAAGTCGGTGTTTTGGCGAGAGAGCGGTGGTTGAAAATCTGAACGTAGCAAAATGGCAAAGCCAAAACGTGGCTAGGAAACTCAGCTTAAGGGTTGTGGACGCGTTTCATGGCTGCAGTCTGGTCGACGATGAGTTTTGATACATGAAACGCGTCTATGGTTGCTTACATAGGTAGTATTTGGGACAAAACTGATTTTAAAATATTCCTTAAAAAAAGATGTTGATTGTATAAAGAGATGCTGAATGGAAGGAGACACGTGTAAAAATGTCCAAATGACTTATTCAACGCTTCTTCATTGGCTTCAATGGGCTGAGCGCTGAAAAAAAAGCGCATTTTCCCAATTGCATCGCAATGTTCGCAACAATCTCTTCGTCGCCTTCGATGGACGAATCTCGATTGTCGATACTCGATTCCGATCTATGCCACTGCGTTCCTCCTTCCGTCGACCACATCCACATCCAGAAGCCACATGTTGCGCGCCGCCGAAGAAGAAAAAACACCGCACGGACTGCAAAGTATAAACTGCAAACCATTACTGCTTAGGCCCCGTTTATACATCGAGCAAATCTTTGAGTAGTGGATTAGTGACCATCGGGATTTCAAAGCGAACGCTATGGGCTCTCATTTTGATAACAATATAATACAGGACAATACAATGACTCCCTCACTAATCCTCAAAGATTGTTTTGCTCCGTTCATAAACGGGGCCTTACACAGCCGGACTCCTTTGGAATCGCCTGCAGGCCTATTCATTCATTCATTCGCCGGATCGTGATCCATCTCTAAATGGGCAGCCACTCTGGTGGCTGAGACCAGAGCCAGTAGAGGAAAAACACCTGCACACCGAAGGATATGGATTTGGTAA
>JARJDQ010015990.1:0-10223 GCA_030264215.1 Geostiba sp. GC000077 | reverse complement strand
TAAATATTATTAACTCATTATTTAGACCATGGTCACAATTACTTTCACATATTCCACCCGTTTCAACTGTAAGCAAATCATTTAGGCACTATGTGCAACAGTAAAATCTATGTTTAAAGCTTCTATATGTATCATCACAACAGCCACTTTTTACTCCGATTGTAACGCTTAAAATACCTTAAGTTGTATTACCTTAAAATGTATTCCCTGTATATAAAAAAAATTACAGAAGCTGCCAGATATATCTGGGGCATTTGGTACTGGTACGCGATTAATATTATTATCGAGATCCTAATTCTTTGGTAAAAGTCAATCGAAAACAATTTCACCAACATCGGCATTATCCGGGGCTGACCAAAGCACTTTTTCGCCCTGTTCGGCAGCAAAAATTAAAATTTCATTTTCGAAGCACGTAGAGCGGTTGTGCGACCGAAAATCGGATTAATGGATTAATTGCGCGAATAACGCACGACACGCAGTTTATTATTCAGCGATTCAGCCGTTACACCACATTGCATATGCGGAAAACACGTGCGATATTGTATCTCTTCTTTTTTCATGCTTCTGCATCGATTTTTAATTGCCGACATTCCCGCAACACGAGTGCAATTCAAACGGTTCGGGCGGCAATTTCGAAGCAAACAAAAACCTACAATCGATTGCAACACCAGACCATACAGCATCATCAGCACTAACACTAATAACTAATGCCTTAATTAAAGGAAAATAAAAAAGCGCACAGCACACGAAAGCACGGTAAAAATACGACTGGTATTCCAAAAAAAAAAAGGAACAACGCTGAACGAAAGCCGAAGACGGAGAAGAAATTAAACGGTGTTTTTATGCCGATAATGACGTTAATTCCGACTTAATACTTCCTTAATACACTGCCCGCGGTACAATGTGGGAGGTCCAAAAACAATTTACAAGCAGCAATTAAAAATCACCGTTGACTGTTGCCAACATAAAAATTATGATTGTTTATTATTGAATTTGATTTCTTTCGTCCAAGAGACATTTAATTATTCGCCGCTGAAATAATATACAGGTTCGACAAAAGGTGGTGTCCTTCCCTTAAAGATGTTATTCAGTGGTATTATAATACAAGTCATTTCTAAAAATTTAAAAAGTTCTATCTTGAACGGGGCCAAGGAGGAACTTGATGAAAGAACTTTTTAAAATGGCAACATTGCATTTCTAGACTCATTCATAAACATCTGCCGGGTGCCCAGGAAGCTTAAACAGGGCTTAAAATTAGTTTTGAACTTTTGGCGATTTAGTCCGATATTTTGAGGACATTCGACGGACAATCCTTCACATTTTCAAAACGCGTTGCTCATTTTTTCAATATCTTTTCGGATTCTCATTGCCAAGAAGATGCTCTTTAAGATGCACCCCGTCCCAAGCCACTCAGTGCCCCGGCAAGTGAAAAACAATCAAATTTAACATTTTCGCGAATTCATTCGATGTTTTGAGGAATTTCCACGGAATATCATTTATATTCTCTGAACGCTCACTCCTTTTTTCAGAATCTTTGCGGATTCTTGTAAGCAAGAAGACGCTCTTTAAAATGCACCAGGCCCCAACCCCTGCAGGCCCCGGTTGTGGCCCAAAATAAAATTGAAATTTTTCCGATTTATTTTCATATTTTGCTTTATATTTCCCGAATGCGAGATCTTTCCTTTGTGGATTCTGATAGGGATGAAGATAGGCACCACGTCGCAACCTTCTCAGGGCATGGGAAAGGGGTTAAAATCAATTTTAAAATTTTGGCGATTTATTTCGATATTTGTTTGAGACGCGAGATTTCATATTTTCCTTCGCCAATTTTAACATATTTTTTAAGGTGGTAATATTTTAAATTCAATAAAATGTTGAACCACTGTATTGTTTCGGCACTTTCGGGGCCCCGAGGCGGTTGGGACGGAGTGTATTTATCGAGCGTATTCTCGCCTATAAGAATCAGCAAAGATACTTAAAGAAAGAGTTCGCGTTCGCGAAATATAAAGCAAAATATTGAAATAAATGGGAATATTTTCAAAGTTGATTCTAAGGCACATCCGGGGCCCTGAGGGGGTTGGTTGCAAGGGACGCATTTTAAAGAGCGTCTTCTTGCCTAAAGAAATCCGAAAATCTACTGAAGAAAAGGAGTAAGCGTTTGGAAAATATTAAGGATTTTCCTTCGAATGTCGTCAAATTAGATAAATAATACGTCAACTTTATAACGTGGATTTTTTAGGCACTTCCGGTGCTCGGAATGTGTTTGGATAGGGTACATATTAAGGAGCATCTTCTTGATCAGAATCTATCGGATGCTTAAAAAAGGGGTAAGCGTTCGGAAAATATAAACGATTTTCCGTCGAATAACGTGAAGTTATCAAAATAATTCGTCAAAACGTTTTAAAGTTCTTTTTTATGCACTTCCGGCGCCCAGAATTCTTGGGACGGTGTGGTGCTCAAAGAGTGTCTTCTTGGCTATCAGAATCTATAATAATACTAAAAAAAGGAACACGCGTTCGGATAATATAAAGTATTTTCCGTCGAATGCCGTGAAAGTAGGGGTATAATGCACCAACTCGTGAAATTATCAAAAGAATTCGTCAAAACGTTTCAGGTGGATTTTTAGGCACTTGCGGCTCCCAGAATGTGTTGCGACGAGATGAGATATGTTTCATGTTTCATGTTTCAGACGCAGGTGAGCAAAAAAAAACACATTGTTGATTGCAGTGCGTATCGATAATACCGATAAATCATCTAAATTGCATAAGCGTCGCAACTACCAAGTACGGCAAGTACTGCAGACGGAGAAACATAAATAAAACTGTTAATGAAATGGTTAACAAGTAAATCATCGACGCCGGCCGGAGGAATGCACGAATGCGACCGTTCGATTAATTACAATGCAAAGTACAAGTAAGTATAACGCCCCGACCTTTGCGCACGGGCATGGGCAATAAGTTTATCATCGGGCCGCCACCGTTCGCATGTCTGCCCGCCAACTAAACACGATCGCCATAATTCATAAGCAATTCAGTTCCATCAAATTGGGCCGACCGCTCCGACAAAATTTCAATGGCATTGCACATGGCCGGGACTAATGATATGAAATTTACGAGTACATTCCATTCACGCCAGAAGTTGCAAAAATGTGGTCTATTAACATTTTTGTTGGCCATGCGATTAGAACATGTGAGAAGTGTGAATTGCGCAAATACTCGACCTGAATATGTTAGGTTTGTTAAAGATGGTAAACATTAAATTTCTAGTGGCAACCTGGTAATTAAAATTTATCAAATTCTTGTATGAACGTGAAAATTACACGCATTGTAGCGCAGCACCGTTAGCCGTTTCGTCTATCAATATTATCAATTAACTAATAACTAACAACTAATAACCGGGCAGCAGAGAATGCGCGGCATGTCCGCATGTCGACAATTCAGGCGCCAATGTCAGTTTGGCCTGGGCATTGTGTGCCCCCCTCTCGCGCATGATATATATTTCCACGCTCGCGGCCGATTGCAATCGCAATTACTTTAAAATTACCCGTGCATATACACAACCGGTGTGTTCGCCATAGCCCTGCAGTCAGCAGTGCACGAAACGGCAAATGCCTCAAAGTGAGCGTTAATTATCCATTTTCGTTGAGTTCTGTTCGTTACCATTTGCAGTGTTGCCGTGGTAAAGGAACATAACCTCGCATAAGAGCCCTCGATACCAGCTGATCAACTTGTTCGACGTGATCCCCTCCGTTACGCCTTGGCCAATGGCAGCAGAGGATTCGGTGCTTCCTCTGCTTCCATTGGCCAAAAAGCAAGAAATTCCAACTTATTATTTTCAACTTACACCTAAACAATACCACGGATTTATATAATAACTTATAAATGCTAGCACCTTTGTTGATTAATTGCAATATTAAAAATAAATAACATTTTTGTACACACTCTCACTTTGATCGAATATTCTTTAAAAATTGGCATTATTTTGGAAAAAAGCTCGTCTTCGACTCGTCCACCAATCTCCTGCAATCGTGCAAGAATATGTCGCTTCTCCAACTTGTATCACAATATACTATAGGAAAAATATACATTGAGTTAAATGGGACAATTTTTTTACTATAGGCAACCAAACATACACCAAATTCACCATTGAGGTGCCTTAACATAAGTTTTGAACTTGATGCTTGTGCACAACAGAGGTCGCTACTTGTCGGGCATTGGCGTGTTAGTAGGGGACTAGGGGTATACACAAAGTTGTTCAAAAGCCTAGAAGCATTTAAAGGGAAGGTAAAAACTTGCATCAAGCAGCTTTGTTATGTTCAGTTATAAGTTATTGGGCGTATAATTAGCGTCGTCATGGAATGTGCGGTGTAAAGCGTGTGCGAAAAGTGAATTTTCCTCGCTGAAGTTACGTCAGGCTATGAGGCAAGGAACTTTCCAACTTTCCGATCTTCGCTGCTGACGATGACGGTATTAAAGGGCAATCCTATTATGTTTTTTCATCCTGCTTCCCCCAGCGCTCACCTCTCACCTTCAGCGTTAATTAATTTATTAATAAATTAAATAACTAATAGACGATGGTAATTTCATTGGGCACTACACTTCACCATCATCTTAATTAATGCTCACAAAGAAGAAAATAAGATTTCGAGGATTCTTAGCGATCAATTTTACATTCCCTAATTTATTTAGAATCAAAACAGCTAATTACACTTGAATTATGTATCTTGTTATGAGAATAATTTAATATTTAAATGTCAAATTAAGAATTTATTATGTACCCAAAAAGCTCCGCTCATTATCTTAGTAAATAAATAATGATTAGAAGCTTAATTCCAAGGAGGGGAAAAACAAGATTATCCGAACACAGTGTTAAATGGTACATTATGGAGATCCGGATATTTAATTATAAAAGTACGGTTTCAGAAATGTGGTGTAAAAGAAACGAATCGCAGAAATAAGTTTGTTGAAGGAAAAACAGTACGCGAGTATCGAATTTTATAATAACACGATGTAACAGCATGACGACGTCGGCGTTAGGCGACTCATTAAAAAATAACGTTCGCGGAAGGTGGGAAGGTGGGATGCCTTTTTGTAATAGGTTGTGATTGCGATAACGGGCGCACGTCGCATTTCGGCGATGCAACGAACGTTTCGTGAGTCGTGAATCGTTTACAGTTAGTGGCGTAAACAATTCGAGAGACAATTCGGCATTTGGCGCAAGGCGACAAAGTCAGCAAGGCGTTCCACGAAGATGAATAAAATTAAGATGAAGTGCAAGAAGACGCCGCAGAAGATGATGCAGATGAAAAAGCGGCGGCGAACGAAATGATCAGTGGCAGAGTAAGTAATACAAATACAAGTAAGTTAAACAACGTCGCATTGGCTTAAAATTTGTGTTAAACGATTCACTTGAAGCGCTTGAAGTCAATGCTGGCAGTGAAGTGGTTTTTTTTACGACATTCAACAACGGCGGCAAGTTGATGAAACGAAATTTGCGAATGTACGATAACTGTATTACGTGCTGTAATTGTTTCGGTTTATATTTATACTTGCTTAGTGCAACCGTTAAATAGCATGTGGTGACCACCTGATGGGCAGAATGTGTTGGATCATAAATGGGTTTTTATTTCGGCCATTTAGTTTGGTAATGCACAATTTCGCATCGATTTAAGACATTAAGATATTTTAGTGGTCGTATGAAGACTATGCTGAGCGATAAACAATAAATTTTTACTGAATCTGAGCAATAACCAATGGAATAAGTTATAAAACAAACAAAATTAGGGATTGTGCCCTTTTTGTTGTTTAAATTAGCATATTTTTAAATAATATTCCGAAGAAGTCACGACCTGCACAGAAAAGGTTCTTGATTTTTAAGATTTGCATTTTTTGAAATTATTATTTTACAACGCCCAATATCTCAAAAATCAGAACACCCACAATAATAAATTCGCATCATTAAGAAGAGCCTAATGTCTTTTAATTTGATATACTTCACAGTTAAAAATTTATATTGAAAACATTTTTCTCCATTTTCCACACATAAATATTCACAATTATGAAATATAATTTTCCACGTCAAAAGTGTGCATATTTTATGCTCTGTCCAGCGATGCTATTCTATTCTCAAAATATTAAAGAATTTATTATGTAATCAACGAATGTAACACAAAAGTCACTGTCCACTATACAGGATATTTTATTTAAAGGAGTACATAAACTGCAAGCTCCAGTTTAATACTATGACAGCTGTGTATTTGGTTGCCTAATATACACAATTACCATCTTATCTCCCCCAAGGTACGTAAATGTGAAAATTTGAAGCATTAAGATTGACAAAATTGAAATATATATATTTTATGATTTGGGTTGATTTTGGACTGCGGATGGGTGCATGAGTGTGTTGTTTGGTGGTGGATTATCCCTTATCCGCTAATATTTGTTTATGTTGCTGGTTGGTGGTAACACGCCCCGAAACGATGCACACACGTCGCGCACGTGCATATGGCAGGCGTGCGTGTAGGTGGCGCGCGTACGTGCGCGCTCGCCAGGCGCGAATTTGCATTTATATAACTGCGCAACACGATTTCCACGATGGATCTTCTGAAAAGTGATGTCGGCAATAAACGGCACATAATTTCCTGCGCGCGCCGTGCGAGCTCTCGAATTCGCGTAATATGCATAAATAGAATGCACGCCGCACACGTCCGCCAAGCCATTCACAACTTTGGCGAAATGTTGCCGAATGATGGTGACGGCTCTCCTATACACACTGGAGGCGCAAAACGAGTTTCTTCACCTACCTCGACTGAAACGCGTACTATTCTCTTAAAAGGTAGGGAGGAAAAGTATGTTTTGTCCCCCAAGGTTCTGGTCTAGCCAATATTGATGATTTAAAAAACCGAATAATTTGTAAAATGAGCAATTGGGGAGGCACTCCGTTGCCCGACCGGTGGGAGCTTCCTTCCCTAGGTGCACGAAATACTATACCAATATTTTACGTGCCCGAGCTGGTGTTTGGCGAAATTGGATTTTTTACAGGGCTGCCTAATCGACTTGTCAAAGAGCTTACTAACTGTCGCGACGGAACTTATAATCAGTCCATTTTGCGGACTAATCTCGAAGTTAACAATTAAAATGAACCCTCGCCGTTTAGCGCTGCTCGCGCTCCGGATGTGGACTCGAAATTTGCCGAAATTCGACGCCCGAACGTTTGCTATGCGGCGCGCGACGCAGCGGGGGCGCTCTCTAATCGCGCCGCCGAAAATTCGCAAATGGTAATAATAGCCTTCTTAATCGCGGGCACAATTTGGCCAGAACTTTAATTAATTAAGACCCTGGGGCGCCGACCCCCCTATGCACCCCCGGCTTTCTTTCAAGATGTTTCCCAGCCACGAGGTCTTGCGACCGAATTAAAGACAGATGCGGTCCTTCAATTTTCGAAACGCAATCAAGCTCATGAACCGCTGCACACTCCATTTGCAATCAATCATATCCAAGAAGTAGCTATAGTGGCGGCAGTAGTTTCTAATGTTGTAATGCTGTAATCTAATCGAATAAATAAGCTCCAAGTGGCTATCAACGCTTGTTAAAGTCTTATTCAGCACTATTTAATGAATCGTTTTGAACACATGTCGAAAATATCGCCGGCGCGGCCGAAAACGAGGATGAGCCGGGCTGGTACAAGATAAACAAACAAACTTCATTAATAAGCTTCATAAAGCTTTCAATGCGCGGCGGCGGCGGCGGCTGAAATTCTCATTCCGCACATAAATATCGCCTAATTCACCCATACGCTCGCATTTGGTGAAAGCAGCGTAATTTTCGACTTGTTTGCTCCTTCTTTCCCCGCTCACGCCGCGTGGCGTATAATTTCCGAACGATGCCGCCGCATAATGTTGTAACAGTACTCTTGCATCGCATCGGTCAGCTCCATAACGGACGGTCAGCAACCGCGCCGATATGGCAGATGACCGGCCATCGGATTATTACCAGAAACCAGACGGATAGCACCAAACCAGCGATATCGAGTGATTTTCGGCCACACGAGCCTAATAGCAAAAGAAGGGCAAAAAGGTGGTGGTGGCGATGCCTAACAAACGGTCGTAATTAAATTCTGCTTTCATTAGCTGCACATTCACATATATACGCAAGCCGCGCGTGGATTAATGAGGAAATAAATCCGGGTGCGCGTTGGACGCTAAAATCATCACCAAACTGGTGTATACGTTAAGCTTAGAGGACGGTTAGTGACAACTGACGGTTAGTGACGTATTACTGACCTGTCCCCACTGACTCAGGCAAGGAATACTAATTTCGCTAAAGCTTACAGAAAAACACACAGTACGCTGGCCCAGCCACTCAGGCGTACTCCAATTTTAGCCCTTGTGCTTTTGAAACCCTTTTCATTCCACCTGCCAACATTAGTTCATTTTGGGCCCTAAAATTTGAACCGAAAAGGATGTTTCAGGAAGGGTTGTTACGTTTGAAACAACTGTGTTTAAAACGCCTAAACGTAAAAAAAGACGTTTTAAACAAATATATACTGTTCGATGAGCAGAGTCACTTATATTACCATGGGGACCATGTTATTTATATGGGCACAGCACTCTTTTCGAACGCATCCCCTTATCGAATTGGCTATAAAACATGTTTTAAGAAGGAGGAAGAGAAAACAAGTTTTAAACAAAAAACACGTTTTAAACATTAAAAAACGTTCGTTTTATTTGATTAAAAAAGCATGTTTTTTAACAACCCTGGTTTCAGGTGCAGGCTTGCAGGTGAGAAAAAAAAATCTCATTTATTCAATCAACTGTACAATATACAGTGTCTCCCCGTTAATATATGTGGCAATTCCGCAACGTTTTGTTCGTTGCCGCTTTGTTAAAAGCTCCCCGTCGCCATTTTTCCTGCGCCACCACACATTTGTTGCTAGTTTTATGTGCATCGTTAAAGCAAGCTCGCGTCAGGAGGCTAAGTGCGCGGATAAACATTAAGATCGCTATAATAACGCGTCGCGATCATTCATACTCTTCATTGAACGCACGCGCGGCGGATTATTTATTCTTATTACCTACACGATGCAAACAATGCCGTCGCACAATAGGCAGGCATACCGGCAACTGTGAAGATACCGTCATCACCACGCCATCGTAAATGGTCTTAAATAAGCGCGGGGGAACATGTCCTTCATTCCAATGATACGAACATTGATTATGTGTGGTGGTTTTGCCGTTGGGCCTTTTGGCATCTGCACTTTATGCATTCACTTATAGTTCGTCCTCTTACCACTCTGAAGTGCTGCGCCCATGATGATAATCATAAGTTTGGTAAATATGAAGATCGTTCCGTGGCGGTGGCGGTGGCGGTTATACATTAGGGCAGCACGCTGGGCTTAAAACGCTCGCAAATTGTGAAAACTGCGGTAAAGTGCAAACTGCCGGCGTGGAAAATGAAGAAAACGATGGGGATGGGGGCACGATGCGCCCTATTTGTATACCAGACGCCGTACATGTCGTACACAGCGTTAACGCCCGGCAATGCTGCATTACCGGGCGGCGGTAAGGAAGTGAGGAAAAACGAGACAATTTCATGCATAGCGCCGGGTGGGTTGCATACACTCAGAAATGTTTCCACTGGTGATGCTCACTTCGTATGTGCCTACTAAGGATCGCACAGGCGTCTCTATATTGTGTTGATAAATATTACATTATTATTCCGCGCTCCGCGTTCCTCTTGGCCGCCAACTTGGCCTCCTCGCTTGGTGTTCACCTATTACCTAGTTGCTTACTGCACTGCGCTGTGCGTTGCGAAAAGAGTCAAATTTATAAGTCCCCGAGGATTATCGGAAAAGAGGAACGGAGTCCACTCAAGGAGATTGCTTCAAGAATGTATTCTCATTTGTCTAGCCACGAAAAAGCTAACTAATTTGATATTCAGCAAATATCTAAAATTGTGATACCTTCTGATACCTGACCAATGTGGTTATGCTTGACTGTATAATCTTACGTCTCTCTACACTCTACCCGACCACACGTGTGATACGGTCTTTCATCCAACGGACTTTTGCGACAATATTGCAACCTCACAGGAGGCACCTCTATACGTTTGAGAATTTAAATTTTGGGATTACCAGATCCTGATACCCGACCAATGTGGTTATGTATGACTGTATAATCCTACGTCTACTCTACACTCTACCCGACCACACGTGTGATACGGTCT
>JARJDQ010015976.1:0-11243 GCA_030264215.1 Geostiba sp. GC000077 | reverse complement strand
TTGTACCAGAAATATGCCCGTGTAAAATGCTTCCATTGAAATACATTGCATTCATTTATTGTTCAAGGAATGGAACCAGATCTGGTTCCAGATATTGTACCGTCTAAAACGGCTCTTAGAATGACCAATTCTCATTGTTTCTTGCAAGAAATTTGGCATCGTTGCATTTTAATCTCAAAATAACGGATATTCGAAAATATTGATGAATGGCCATGGCCAACCACTTATATTATAGAAATGTGCGAAAATTACAAATTTCTTGTAACCTACGGCATGTAGCTATATTTCTTGGTTGCTGCTGTTAGGTAATATCTGTGATGTTATCAACGCAGAGATTGGTAATAGCGATAAAACATTATCAGTTCTGGGCCATTGAAGCAGCAACCGTTCTACTTTACTACCGCCATCGCCATCCGATTTAGATCTATTGAAACCTTAGTTCAGACTCAGAGTCAGCACACTTTAAATTTACTCCTTATGGCAGTGCGTCGTCTGCTGCTGTTTCTCCTGAACCTGAGGTAACCCGAAGGCAGGTTTCACCATTATTTTACTTGTCGACGATCATGCCGACTCCCAACTGCGAGGAGAATTGGGAAATGCGACAGTGCCCATTTTCGGCGATACCAATTTGTAACTCACGCTCGATTAATTAAATTGTTCAATAGTGCAATACGTCGATGGCTATTACGCTCGCCGATTGCCGCCACCATATTTCTCGTTTATGTGGCATGGCGTGGGCTGCTATTGCTACCTGCAACCCTCGACAGTCCCTATCCTACACCGCTGCCCGTTGGAATGAGGGCGCAGACGCTGTCGGCCTGCAGATGCAACGATTGCATTTTGGGGAAGTTTTAGTCAAAGCCTGCACCTGCACCTGCATTTCACTCCACACTCCACTTCATTTCACTTCGCCACGCCTGACTGCACCTCGTATACATTGAGCAGGGCTTTGAAATTATGGCTGCCGAGGGTGGGGGTTGGGTGCTATCATAAATACCCGCTTCCAGCTTCCGAAACTGATTAATTAGATTAAACTATACGATGGTCGCGCCGGCTTTAATTGCGAAAGCTCCGGGAGAGGTACGGGTACGGGCTTATCCTGATCCGGTGGTCGGGTGCTCGGGCGCAGGGGCACGTAATAATGAATTTACATCATAAAGTGTACCTGCGGTCGTGTGCCACCGATATCTCATACGGTGGCGGCCCACAGCGCTGCCAGCAGCCAGTGGTACTAATAGTTCACACAAACACACGTTCCGCAAACACCGGACCTCAGACCAGCTGCAGCAGAACAACCACCACGACCACGTGCGGGTTCGATGGCTGAGCGCTGGTTTCGCATCCTCCACAATGCTTGATTGTACGGGTAGATCTAGATTCCAATTGCGGTCGCCGTCCGCAGGTCGGCAACACCACTTTCCTAATAATCATCGGCAAATTAATATTCCACATCTGCTGCCACCCTGCCACCAGAACAAGTTTTAATTACGAGGCTATTTTTACTTTAGAATGGTACAGTGGGGAAGTGAGCATTCGGAGTGATTCGGTGCATGTTGAATTTTTAACACAAGGTGGAGAAATATTGGTGTCCTTTTTTTAGAGAGCATATATTCCGTGATATTTTATTATGTTTATTTTATAACCATTATTTGAACAATATTTGCTTATAAAACTTTGTATTGAAGTTTATAAACTGCTTAAAATGATGATCGATACGCTCGATCAACAAGGTTGCACCTTCGAATCATATAATTCTGAGGAAGGAGACCTTCGACATGAAAAATGGACAGAACAGTCTCTTATGACTTGGAATGTTCAATTCTCTGGCGTTATTTCTATCGCTGCCAAAATCGCCTCATCATCCTGCATTTAGTTGATTTTTCTCCCGATCATCGTTTTAAAGACACAAAGGAACCGAAGTCAATGTAAAGCCAATGGTAAAAAAAATTGACCTCCACTTTCCCCAGTACCTGGTGACAATTAATTCAGATCATGGTAATGAACCGTCTTTTAACTCTTTAAACCTAAGAAAATGTAACGAACCAATATGAATTATGGTAGAGGTGGTGGATCTCTTAACAACTTGTTTCTTTGTGTTACTTTGCATCTTGGCTCTACATCCACTTCCACTTATTGATTAGTTGCGCGTTTCGCGCGTTTCGCATGCTAGCAGGAATAATTAAGTTGTTCGTCTTGCGCCGCCGAGCAGCGCATTGGGATATAAATGCACTTGCACTTAATTATGCATCATTACATACTGCCGATGTGCTTCCCAGCTTACTAAAAGCGCTCAGTGTTCGGGTGCTCTTCTCTGCGCAAATATGCAAGCCCGGAGTAAAGTGTACGTGATCGGGACGTGGCGCGTTTTCAGGAGCGCCTGTGGTGGCATACCTCGCTACCTTGCCGCCACCATCCCACCCACCTCTGAGCGTTCCTCGAGAGGCCACCTCCTCCTATATAACTTAGTTTTACTGCTCAATTTATGGAATCTGATTAAATCACATGTCTGCGCGCTGCTCGCTGCTTGCTGCTTACGCACTTATAGATGCAGGATGCTTTTGCTCTTCGATTTGAGTGGAGTGGGACGGAGCATCTGCTACTGCTTTTACCCCCCTCCCCTCCACATAAAGGGAAAGATTTTGCCACGTTGCTACTATGGACTATGCGATGCTGTTTACTAGATATTTTTAGCGTCCAATTTGAACAACATTCGTTTCCAGATTCGTGTTTGTCTTAGGGAGAGCAGTTTTAGGACTCTCAAAGTACTAAAGTACTTGTTTACTAACTAATATTTTAATAATATTGCTGAACAAATTCGGCTAGAAATCAGTATTAGACTTCTCATCATGAAGAGGAAATAGGGAGATACTATCTATTTTTAAATCAGTACACAAAAAATATATTAAATTTGTTAGATTATGTTCAGAATGCAATCCTACTCTATCCATTCAACACTGAGGTTCTAACCACTCTGTAAGAGACTTGCAAACTGCATTCGCAGAGACAATTACAATTCATTAGGTTGATTGACTCAGAAGTGGCCAACAGGCCAACAATCTTATTATCTTATTATCGGAGGCAAATTTTTTGCCTATCTAAAACAAAAATTCAGCCAATAAAATGTACACAATATGAAACAGTATGTTTGACATACGCTCAAAGCAAATGTTCTCTGGATTGCATTCCAAATTGCTAGTCCAGTCTGTTAACACGTTTAATCGAATTAATCAGCAAGAAAAGCATCAAAGTATATTTGCAATCCATTCAAGAATTGATATAACCTGACCAGCTGCCAAATTTGACAGCACGAGTCTGCGAGCGATAATGCATCACGGCATCATTGCATGAAGTCAGGGTAGGACTAAGTAATATTAAACATATTTCACATAAAATATACATTATGGACAATGTCGATATCTATCTACTACTTTGTCTTAGCGTTAATATTGGTATAATTACAATTTCCAATGCATACTTCTATTCATTTTGTAATTTGAGAATAAGAAATATTGAACGCCGGCACTGCTTTTCAAAGTTATTCTTATTCGACCGGATGTCGACATGATCAATTTGTATTTTTAAACTTGGATTTTAACAACACCCTGTTTATACTGGTGGCGTCTGGTGAATGCAAGCTAATGAATTGCCGAAAAAGCATCGCACGCACGAAATCGCTTGAGCTCTCTGTGATAAATTGCGACAAAAAAAATAAAAGAACAACAACAATAAAAAGCAAAACGTGCGCCGTTGCTGGCGTTTTGGCCCACCTCCTGCCCGCCTCACCGCCTGGAAACGCTTATATCAGTTTAATAAATTCCCTTTGAATCCCCGCCCTTGGTGGCGCGCGCTTTTTGTGCGTGCACATTGATGCGCCGGGCGATTTAGTGCTCGCAGGAAGCGGGACGCAGACATTTTTAGACAGCCCTGGATGCTCGGCCGGCCGGAGGAAAAAAGTATAACTCCCGGCCTTACTGCCGAATGCGACATTTCACATCCCGCAGACGGCGGCGACGGCGTTGACGCTTATTACATTGGCGAAAGGATCGACAGATTGAAGTTTCCTTCCGGCTCGCATAAAATATCCCCCTTTGCCATGTTGTTTTTTTTTTTCTTCGAGACGAAATGAAAATCAAGAAAAACGTCTTCAGAAGTCATTGATCACGTGACAACGTGACTTGAAGACATTCATCATAAAATCATCATCATCAAATTTCGATTAGCTCTTGCGCATTTGGTCGTTATTACGTAGTTCTGTGTGCGCAATGATTTGTGTTTTGTCTGATTCTGTAAGATCTTTTGCTCCTGCTGTGTTATGCCCGCATAACTGTTGTGTTTCAAGTGCTGGCACAGCGCAAGGATTTGGTTTACATGCGCGTCATACATATTTTGTTAAGAGAGCGTGGGGGTTGGGAAAACTAAAGTGTTATCCGATACCGCCGTCATCCATCCTCGGAGGAAGCCATCGCGCGATATATGTTAGGTGTGAGGAGGCGCATGAATATTTGATGCGTCCGGTATTTATTATTTATGCATTCAACCCTCTTGCCGCATGAGCCTCCTTGAAAGGGGCGTTCGTCTTCAGGTTTTTTTTAGCAAGGACCATATCTGAAATTTGGAATTTTCAAAACTTGGTCAAATATTAATTATATAGGACTTCTGCAGATCTTTGAATAAACTTCAGATAAAGCATTTTGTAAAAAGAATTCTTGAGATTCCGCAATTTTAGAACGCTATAAACCATTTCTTTTTCTCGCGTCTTCGAATTTCGTAAAATTTACAACGCTCATAAATAAGATGACATTTGAACGATGTTTAAAGTTTTTTCTTCTTTTGTCAACGACTTACCTCTGGAATGGCAAGGGAGGAGGAGGGGTGGCGGAGAAAGCGAAATCGAAGTTGAAGCGTCGACAGAAATGTATGCAGTACATAAAAATCTGAATACATACTTTAAAGTAGGCTTTGCGTGTTCATTCAAACATTTCCCCGGTTTTCCCTGGTTTTCCCCGGGTTTTCCGTCGTATCGCATGCGATGGGTCCCGGCTCATGCTCACAGGAGCATATCGATATTCCCGAATCGTTGGGAAATCCCGCGATTTAGCTCTCCTCTCCACTCTCCCACTCATATTTGCTTCTTCACAGGCCTTCAGCTTCACTTCACCGTTCACGATTCGCGATCCTCAACGCCCGAATGCGTGTTTTGCCCTCGCAGGGCGCAATTCTACCTGCATAATGCCTCGGTCGGCTTTCTCGCTATTAGAGAGTGAAAATTCGGTGCTAAAAGGGGTGCGCTATTACTCCAGATACGCTTTGGTCCTGGCCCCGCCTGGCTTTTGGTCCTGGCCGCGTCTATTGTGAATTGAAATGGGAAAAGCGTGTAATAACAACCCCCCAGTCCCACACACATGCAGCGCGCTTTTAAAAACTGTCCACGAGGATGAAAATGTTAAACGACCCGACGCCACTGTGCTGCCGCTACCTCTACCCCTACTACCACCACTGCAGCAGCCGCAGCACTCGGAAAATGTGTACACTGCACAATAAGTTTATTATATGCATATGAATTTATATCATATGCTGGGTATCATAAATTCCAATTTAAATGTGTTTTCTAGTTGTCGCCGCTGCCGCTCCCACTGCCGCCGCCACCACCACTGGTGCGCTCGCACAGTAATTCGGTTTTTGCTATCATCGTTTATTACCCGAAACTAACTGCAGTGGAACGTGCATTTTAAATGAATAATTCCATTCGTATTTATTGTTTTTTGAATTAAAAAATTAAAATCAAAAGTCGTAAATTTTCCATTCCAATAATGCTTTGTTCTTTTTGTTGCAGGTGAGTGTTTGGACTGTACAGCGCATAAATGGACATTGTTTATGCCCTTTAATAAAGGAGGTGGCATTTTTGTGTTGGCGACGATTTGTCGACGTCATTGCCCATCGTAAGTCAATTTTTTTATTGGAAAATCGGGGTGGGAGAGTTTATCGTTTTGACACGTGTTTCGGAGTCGTTGCCTCGTAACTTTTAAGTAAGTGTAAAAGTCCCGAAGCGCGCTTAGGGTGTGCAAGGTGGTTCTATCATTCGTTGCCACGTTGCCGGTTTCGGTTAACATCTCCGTAAAACTGAAGTGGCCGGAAAACCATGAACAGATTTTTCACCTGGTGCTTTAATTAGTTTTCTGGGCGTTTGTTGAAAATCTGGAGCAAGTTTTCGCAAAGTGGAACAAACACCTGGCTGAGACTTGTTTTGTTGGAATCTCACACCGCAGGGATGGTGGATGCGCTGAAGGAGGTTAAACGCTAATGTTAAAAGTCGTCTAAACGCTTTCCATCGCCGAGTGTGGCATCCTGACTCTTGCGGTTTGGGTTTGTGCAACCTGCCGCCTCGCAGCCAACTCCCGTATACCTCTCGCACAGCTCCCTGCTGACGACTGGCGTCGAGGGAGTCGTTTTCCTCGGGCGCGCGACTCCTCGTCCTCGTCGACGTATGCTTCTCCGCACACGCCTGGTAGACTTTATTACACTTTTTTCTATCATATGTAAAGTGGTTTTGGTCGCCGCCACGAGAGAAGCAAAAAATATGCGAAAAACTCTCCCAGGCGGCGTTTACTAAATAAAGCAAAATCTTATCCCATCGTTGCCAGCAATGCAAGTTTGTGTATTACACCTTGTTTGGTGCCTCCTGTAATTTGACGACCGTTGGTATTGTCGCATGGGGGATGGCATCTGAGGGATTGGTGGGGACGGTACGAATGAGCAACGCATCGTCGGCATTGCGTTAACGCACTGAAGATTCAAGAGCGCGGTTTTAGATTGTTCGTTCGTTCGAAGTAACTTTCCCGAGCGGCGGGGGCGGCGGCGTAACTGGTAACTGTGCCGCCGGGGTGGCTTGCTAGGGTGACCTTGTTGCTCAGTTGCGCAACGAAACACACTATCGGCCACGGGAGATTTGCAAACTTTACCTATTTCACCTCGTGCGCTCCTAAAAACTACCCCTCCGAAACGCTGGAATCAAGAGGGTAGGTAGGTAGGGAGATCTGCACGCACAGGTGCTTTGCTCTTCAATAAGGACCTTCAGTGCGTCGTTCGTTCCTCGGCAGATAATAAAACCCTCGGAAGTTTTCCTAGTTTTCCGCACCTTATCCGATGTTTTTTTCCATGCCGCTCCTTTCCCATCGAAAAGCGCTCGAGAGCACGTGGAAATCATTTAAGGTCACATTAGCATTAAGCGCGGACATATAACAGGACGAGCACGTAGGGAAAGTGTGGAGACACTGGATACAAAAGCGATTTTGATTTTTGGGAAGCGGCAGTAACTAAAATCGAATATCCCACCCTCACGCCAAAAAAGCGAGCATCCCATTGAGCATTACGATCGCGAGCGGATATAAAAAACATGTGCCACACGTACCTACGAATGGCGGGCACGAACAGCCGCCGCCGACGCGCGACATTTGCATAATGGCGATTCAAAAATTTAAAATTTTACTGCCCGTCGATTTTCGCAGCCAGTCCCAGCTATTTTTATTCATTTTCTGGCTTTAATGAAGAGCCCAAGCTGCCCAAGATTTTCTTGCCAACCTAGACCCCCTCTACTATTAACGTGCTTAATGCAGGGCTTTGCAAGGAAATAAAATAATTGTTTAAAAGGAAGTCGTTTTGGCTAATAGTTTAAGATTAAAATCCCAAAAGGCAAAACGGCACGAAGCTCCGAGTGCCACTATTAGGAATTTCAATAATTACCTCGCCATTTATCACCATTACGGAATATAAGCGAAAGCTGAGGCAGCCCTTTTACCAGCCACCGCAGCTCTTAATGGCACCCGACCGCGCAGGACCACATTAACCTCAATTTACAATCACGGTTTTTAATTGCTTTCGCTTCGTGCTCCTTGCCGTGAATAAATATGATATTGGATTGGGATTTTCACTAAACACTAAAGACGTAATACTTTACTGACTTTACTAAACTAAACTAAGGAGGATCAGCTTTAATAGTGAATATAAATGGTCTATTTAATTTTTTACTATTAGATAAAGGGTGGGAATTCATTATGTTCTCTTCACTAGCTCTACCTCCTAGAGACCTAGAGCTCTTGTGAAGTTTAATCATATTCCGTCAATATTTGGCGGCGGCATGCCGCCACGTCGCGCCCTCGTAATGAAGCGAAACTATTTAATTAAATGCAAACGCCGTGCGGAGGGATGTGATTAAAATTAATTCGTCATTAACGTGCGCAGTTCAAACATGCGTTAAAATTGGATGCGCCCTCAGCCTCGGCACATGACTACACGACTACACTAATGTGCGACAAAGTTTTCTGCGCAAAAACTTTGCCAGTGCAACGGTTGCCATCCCCCTGTTGGTTCTCCATACAGTAGTGCAGTAGTACGATTTTTCCTCTTTTTGCTTCCATTTCTCTTCTGCGCATCGATAAATATTATTTTTTGCCGGCAGCGCCCGGGTGATAATTACGGTAGTAAATCTATTCCGGTTTATATATACGATGGCAGATTCAATTCCGTCCGGTTGTACGTTCCTGGTTCGTGAGATGATATAATTCTCGGGCAACTCGGGGTTCCCTTCTTTATGCTTTGTGGGGGTGCACCGAAAAAGGGGTGTTCGATCTACTGTGTTGGCGTGTGCGCAGCGGGTTTTTGGACTGTGGTGGAGGCGCCGGTGTCTTTTTGCGCTTGGTGAAGATAACGCTCGGCGAGGTTTTAGCGCGGATTGCATGCCGGAACAACCGTCCCGAAGTAGATTTACGATGGCAATTCTTTGTCATTTTCCTTTCTTATAATGTCTTCGCCACTAATAGACATTGCTGTGCCCTGTGCGCAATATTATACCATCCGCCTATCTTCTGGAGGAGAGGTCTTAATTAGAAGTGTTTCAGATAATGTTGTTTATATAAATATACTGCGTGCAGTAAGAAATCAAATTGTACGCTAGGTTTTTTTTAGCAATTTTTTTTAACTTTCCCCTCGCTGTATTTAACTACTACTTGGAGAAAGTAGGTTGAGTTCGTTCCGAGGTGGTGGACTTGCAGAGTTCAAGTCGAAAGGTAGAGCAGGAATACAATATTGCGGTGAAAAACATCGCTCGACGGTTGGGAGGCTCTGGGGAGCTTTTATGCTCAGGATTAGGCCCATTTCACCTCGTCTATATGTGCCTCCCTCCCCCTTTCACGCCAGTACACACACCTTTTCCTTCCTTCCGCACAAAGATTCGACCCGGCGCCGCTTCTTGCATTCTCACATGCTAAAACAAATAACACACCCCCGGCACAAAAACTTTAAATCCGACAGGCGACCTAATGCTACCTATTAGGAGGAAGGAGGCAGCGGTCATTATCATAATAGAATATTTCACGTGCTAAGACCAGGGGTTGTGGACTAAGCAGGGCTTACGTTAATGATTTTCGGCGAAATAAAATTCTATGTTAGTGTGTAAGTGGGGCAAAGCCTACCCCGAGGAGAGAGGATCGGTCTAACAAGATTAAATCGACTGAATTTAATTATGGTGTCAAATTTACACCCTTTGTTGTCCTGTTGTCCGTGTTGTACGTGTTGTCCGTATGTGTTTAGCGCCCTCTTGCGGTGTTTGACCGAAGCTACACTCCTACACTACCTTTCCGTTAATTAAGTAATTCAATTTTTTTTTTGCGATGAAGTTATTACCTTACTAGGTGTCTGGTGTCGTAAAGCTGGTATACCAAGGGCTTTATTATGGGACATAACGAAATTTCAACTTGCTTAGCAGGGCAGCAGGTTCCGATGTATAAATAACACGTTCCGATGCAAAATTAAACCAAACCGGCGTCCTCGTTGCGATTAACTGGGCGACTCTCGGCGAATGGTGATGGGGTTGGACTAATATAATAAAACTTGATAGCGACTGTTTACTATTACCGCGGCGGAGGGGGCCGGTGAGCCGTATTGTGTCTGTGCTGTAGGGGTAGGGGTAGGGGTAGGATTGGCGAGGGCCACAGGGTAGTAACTTTTATTTTAGCAATAAATCGCGTAATAGTAATCGCCGTACTCACGGTGGGCTGCGAACGGGGATGATGATGATGTTGATGATGCCTGTAAAAGTAAACTAAAAAGCTGCGCAATCATGACGCCGCGCTCTCTTATAACGCGCGTTTTTATTTATATCGCGCGGCGGCGTATACCGCACCTACGTATGGCCTGGTTGAGGGGGTGGCAGGTTGTGCGAGGCGGCGGGGCGGCTTGTTTGAGTCTCGCGCTTTCGTTTTACGAGCCGCAATGGGGTTTTACGATACGACTCGCAGCACGCAGTTATATCGCCTTTAAACAACTAAAAAGATAAACAATCGTCCAATAGCCAATTTGCAAACGAAATATCTGCTTTATCATTTATGCATTTCATCCTTAAAAAATCTTCATATCTCTCAATCGTCCAAATATACTACAAGTACCGATATAGGAACCTGCAATTCATTATTTTTGAAGTATTCTCTAACAGTGCTGGAAATATTACACATGACATAAAAATTGAATGCTGTTAATTTTTCAACATTTTTATAATATATTGTGTATTTTTTTATTTTATGTATATTTTTTTGCTCATCGGTTTAAATAATGTAAACTTATTTATTTTTAAAAGTTTGATTGTTCATGTTTACATATTAATGGTGATGCTTTGATAAATTTGTTGTTAGTTTTGGGGAGAGGGCACATTTCTGGATAATTTATTATTAACTTGACCTGAAAGTATCTGAAAGGCATAAGTGCATTTGGTAATAAGTGTGATATATACCACCTACCTATTAGTCCATTAACATTGACTACGCAATATATTTCTTCTGTTATTCTATTGCATATTTCGTATCGAAAATTAGTTATTAGTACAAGAGAAATATGTTTTTAGATGGAACTAATACCCACAAAGCCAGGGGTTGACTTGTTTTAGTTCGTTGATGGTATCTTTTTGACATACTAAAGGTCTAAAAATCTGAGCATGCAAAATGCTTTTTTTCTTGCACAATGTCTCAAATTGAGAAACACATTTGTCTCCCGGTGCCTCCACCAACATTTTTATTTTACGGACGTGTTTTTGGTGATACCTTTGTTGATTACGTAGTGAATTTATTAATGTTTTGTAGATGCAAAGCATCACTAGAAAGGGCATGAAATTGGCTACCTTGGCAAGAGAAAAAATAATTGGCAATTTTCAATCAGTAATAATTCATAAACTAACATAATTGTGAAATAAAATTTTC
>JARJDQ010015963.1:0-11094 GCA_030264215.1 Geostiba sp. GC000077 | reverse complement strand
TAAAGCTACGTAGGTAGATGGTAAATAATGATATGATATTATAAATAACAAGCAATTACGTAAATGAATTGTAAAAACTAGAAAGATGCATGTTCATGGGTACCCAAATATTTATCTAGGTAATTATACTTCGAAGATTCGAGGAAATGTTTGTTTTCGCTTATTTATAAAATACACGACTTGACTATGCACATGATCCAGTTCAAACGATCCATTGGGAATTGGCAGATTTTACAGCCGAAACGGACCCAAAAACATTGATGACAAAGTTGTTAGAATTGAGAAATACATCTTAATATCATTTCAAAAGTATATCATTCCATTTAAGGAAATGTTATTTTTTGTAATATCTGCTTTCTGTAGCACCCAGTATAGTTGAAATACAGCAAAATTATGGTGTATATTTGGTTGCCTACGTGAAAGCACGGAAAAAGCTGTTCTTCCTCCTCCCGCGCCCACAAATTGAACATAACCTTAATGTGGAAACAACAAACATCTCTTTCTTCTTCCACGATCACCTAATTATTTCTTTTATTCCTGGCTTTTAAATCAAAGTGGTGTATAAATGCGTGGTAATCCTGTGTGCATAAAGTGTGAAACAGAAGAGTCGTCGCTATGGACGAACGCCGAGAATTTGGGAGCAGTGTGCTTGGATTGTCTGCAAGATTTGGGCATCAAGAAAGATGCTGATGATAAAATCAGTGAAAAAGAAGAGAAACCCAAAACGACTACAATGCGCCGTACCCGAAGTATGCGAACGACTGCTAGCACGTCGCCAGCACCCAGCAAGCCACAAGCAAAGCAAGGAACAAAAAGTCCTCATCCAAAAGGCAGAAGTCGAAGGCTGATCTTTAAGAAAGCGCCAACAAAAGCACCTTGTGCTGTTGCAACACCTGTTACTAGTGATAGTGTGTTTTACAAGGTACTAGGGAGGAGGGATTGGAATACTTGGAATTTTTTATTAAGTTTTTGGGTGTATTGTGTATTTTTAGGGAATGTATTACCAAAAAGGTGATATTGTCAGCTTGATTGATGAGGAGGATGATATGTATTATGCACAATTACGTGGATTCCTCACTGATCAGTATTGCGAGAAATCCGCTGTTGTTACATGGCTGCTGCCAACTCAGGAGTCCCCGCCCCCGTACATGTGCTTCGACCCGGCGACGTATATCACGGGCCCTGAGGAGGACATCCCGAGAAACTTGGACTGCATGGAATTCGTAATGCATGCGCCATCGGATTATTTCAAGTCTAAGACAACGCCGTACCCATCGGTGTATCCCACGCCTGAGGAGGGCTACGTCTGGACGCGATTGGATGCTATTAAAAGACTGTTGCCACAATAAAAAAATTTCAAAGGTCACAGTTCGTTCTGTGACTGCCGAAGCCGACGTAGAATTAGGTACCCTCCCACTACAACCCACTGAATGGGAATGCGAGTCATGCGCCATCTGTATGCAGTTTACTTTAGTCCCAACTGCTATTCATGCGCGCCACCTGCGTTCAGTTCCAACAAGTTTTTCAATACCCTACCAGTAATCCATACCATAAGATAACAAGCATAGACTTGCAGCGAATGAATTCTACGTCAAAATGTAAATTTGCTGAATGTAAAGCTGTATTCACATGTCATATGCGTATTGTATAGTTTTATGTTGTGGGGTGGTGGTGGGGGTAGGCTGCGCAATGGACGGGCGGCGGCGGCGAGGCGTTGCGCAGGCCGGCAGGATGCGCGGGGCGAGCTCGTATCGAGCGGGAACGGGCGGCGCGGCGCAACGTCCTCGATGGGGGCGCGCGGCGGCGTGCAGGCCGCGCACTCCAATCGGGCAGTCCGCGCCCGGCCTCGCTGCGGCAATGACCGACCGACGCACGCCGCCGCCGCCGCTATGACGAGCCATCGCGTCGCGCTGCTCGGCCTGCTCGCGCTGGCCTGCGCCGCCGCCAGCCACCGCATCGACGAGGACGACCCGACGCCCCGCGCCAACGTGAGCAATATCACCATCTACACGCACAACCATGGCGGGCGGCGCGACGGCTCCTATCGGCAGCCGCCGCCGCCGTCGCCTGAAAACAAGCAGCGCCAGCAGCAGCAGCAGCAGCAGGAGGAGCACGAGGACGACGCCGACGCCGACCTCGACTATGATCCGGTTACCACGGTCGCCAGCGACGAGGAGCTGGCGAAGAACGACAGCCTGCATCGGGAGGCGCCCGACCCACTCTTCCCCGTCGACCTCTTCACGCTGGAGCAGCGCCGTCAGGGCGCCGTCGTGCTGCACATTCTCGGCGTCATCTACATGTTCGTCGCGCTCGCCATCGTCTGCGACGAGTTCTTCGTGCCGGCGCTGGACGTCATCATCGAGAAGCTGGATATCGCCGACGATGTCGCCGGCGCCACGTTTATGGCAGCCGGCGGCTCTGCGCCGGAGCTCTTCACGAGCGTCATCGGCGTCTTCGTCTCGTTCGACGACGTCGGCATCGGCACCATTGTCGGCTCGGCCGTCTTCAACATTCTCTTCGTGATTGGCATGTGCGCGATCTTTTCGCGGACTGTGCTCACGCTGACGTGGTGGCCGCTGTTCAGAGACTGCTTCTTCTATTCGGTGAGCCTCCTCACGCTGATCTACTTCTTCAAGGACAACCTCATCTATTGGTACGAGGCGCTGACTCTCTTCCTCATCTACATCTCGTACGTGCTCTTCATGGGGTGGAACCAGCCCACCGAGCGCTGGGTGAAAAAGATTTTGTACAAGAAGAGCGTCACCCGCGTAAGGAGTACGGATCAACTGATGCCAACGGTAGGTAACCGCAGTGAGCAGCGGACGCCCCCTTTTTTTCCTCTGCGGGATTCTTCACGCGGTCATTAGTCGTATTTCACCTCGAATGGGGAATATCTCCTTCAGGCGACCTAAACTCCGCCGAACGCGATCGATATTTTCCAACTCGTGTTCGTTTCGTTTGCCGTTATTCCTTTAATATCGTTTTCTGACATGGACTTATTATAAAAATAGAAACGTGGACCACTCTTTCACCAATTTACCAAACCTATCCTATGAAATACTAGCGATATTTCAAGGTGACACAAAACAAATGCAAAAGAAAGCTTCTAAAATATGCTCCACTTAAAAATAAGGTCCAGAACCAAAAACAAATCCACCCATAAACAAAGTTTAACATAAAAGCACCCATCACCCATCAGTGCTTATGTATGTCCAATTTCATGTTGCCTTTGGATGATTTAGAACTCACTGGCCCTTGATTTATATTATTGCAAAATGAGTTGCCTACTTTAAGGCGTTTTTTGTTTACTTTTCACGCGCTTGAAATATGCTTGAAATGCATAAAAGGCTTGTGGCGCTTTGGGATTCACACGCGTATTGGTTTTTCTGGAGCAACCAACATTCTTGGGCGCTCTTCGCTCTTGTGTGGCTCTTGTTTTTCCATTTTCCGCCTCTTTCCATTTTTTATCCTCATTGTGGGGCGAAATTATTCGACATGGCGCGGCGCCCTGTCTCATTCACATCACGCCCGCCGCCGCCAGCCGTGCGCGCACACCGACAGCTGGGGGTGTGGGGGAGGGAGAGCTTTTTCGCCGCCGCGCACAAGAAATTTATTTCGCTAAAACATGATTAATAGCCCTGCCCTTATAGCCTCGGCCACTCGGCTGTAAGAGAAAATTGCCCATATGCACGGGACTGCCGCGCGCCGCCAAACCGCACGCAATTCTTTTCCAAACCGCCCCCCTTCAAATAGCTCCAAGTTCTCAAACGTCACGTCAATGTTAGATTTTCATTAGAAAATTTTCTACTCCAACTTCAAAGCCACACTAAAGATACATACATTTTAAAATGGTGAAGAATTTGTGGTTAAGTACCACAATTGCACAGGGTTGCACAGGGTTGCACTATAGTAGAGATTAAAAATGACATACGCTGGAATTTCTTGTTAATATTGCTCATGAGAGTTATATGAGGAGGGCGCGCAAGAAGCACTTTATATCATCTCACTGTCGGCGGCGGCAGCGGCAACGCGGGCTGCTAATAAGTGGTTAATTTGATTAGCAACGCGCGTTCTCCCTTTCTGAGATCGACACGTTCGTTGCAAATCGTCTACGTCTACATTTAATTAATTATGCACGGTGTCTTCGCTTTTCATCTTCAACGGTGTGCTTCGCGATGCGCACTGGATATTCGACATTGTGTACTCGTTGTATTTTGATTTCTGACATTTTCGTGTTGGGGTGTTGGTGTTGTACGTCGATAGTAGAGACACGGTATAAAAGGGTATGGGGTATCAATGGTATAACTAGAGTGGTGGAATACGACTCTGGGGAAATATGTAACTGCAGGGGCCCAAGTCGAAGGCCACTTGAGATATCGAACTAACGCTGCCGTCGCGAAGAAGTCAAGCAATTTTTCCACGCGACGTCGTTTCCAATACCCCTCAAACTTCAAATATTACATTCAGTTCTCAACTTCACTTCAGCTATTGACTTCAATTATTGATCAAGCGAGCAGTCAAATTTTTAACTTTGTTGGAAAAATGTGTTACACACATTTCCCACCCCACGAAAATGTAATATCTATTTTTATCGTTGCCCAGCGCAAATAAACCGTAGCAGAGCATTTTATTAGTCCATCCTTAACTCAAACCTCCACTCCACCACAATGGCGGCTCGTAAATGTTAAATATTTGCGACATGTTGCGCAATTAAATCAAGCACACAACACATTTATCTGAAAATGAGCGCTTACGATGGTTTTTTATTATTGTCTGGGTGCGATGGGCAGATTTAATCAATGCCCGAGGATCGAGGTCATTTATTGTCATGTTTGGAGTCGTCAAGTCGTGAAATATGAACGATCGACGGGCGATTTTACATCTCCATTCCTCCATTATGTGCGTGAAAACGTGAAAAGCTAAACAATGTCATTGACAGTCTCATCTATCCAGCTATCCGTTTAACCACCATCGTAAAGTAAAAATGCACGCATTATAAACGTGTGAAAAACATCAGCGGATATTATCATCAATTTAATACGCGATTATTACGCCAGCGGCCGACATATTAATGCTTTTTTTTTGTGGACGCCATGATCCTTGATGTTCGTGGGAATGAGTATACTCGTACCTAATACTTGATGTCTGATGTGATGCGATGTGATTCCCCATTTTTATTCTCTTTCAACCTTTTGTTTTTCACCATAACCTCAATTGTAATCTACCACTCGACCTTCATGCTTCATTGCTTCAGCAAACCTTTCCATGTATCTATTATCTTTATCTGTATCTATGTTGTAATTTTTGGGCCAGTATAACTAAATGTCTGCTTCGTATTTCCAGCACCAAGCCGCGGCGCAAGCTTTGGTGAGTGCTCTCTTAAATCATAACTCTATCTATTTCTAATCTTCATCCCCTCTCACCCCATCCCCCAACCTTCAGCCATGTTTTGCTTTGAATGTAAATTTGTGTACCATATGATAATGCCTAAACGTGCGGAAACTCTCCATGATGGAGATAAAAACAAGTGATTTTAAGGTTTGAGGTTAGAGCTTTTTGGAATATAGGAATATACAAACGAAAGATGGAAGATAGTCACGTAGAAGTTAAATTTTCGTCGAAATCAACACTGCTTTCCATGTTTTGTTTACAATATGATTTTTAGGAGTTTCTAGCAGTTGAGTGAGGTTATAGACGTGGATCCAACACTTCCTCGGTATATTTCACCTCGTCGGTGGTTTGCAGTGCGCCGCGCGTCGAATAGAAACTCGCTGTTTGATTCTTTTTACCGCAGTTCTTCCGGTCTAGGTCGTATGCCGGATTGCGGCCGTACCACTGCGACGTGGTGGCGGGTACAGGCTTCGGGGGTTGCTCCTGAGGACAAGATCTCATTATTATTCAGTTTTCAAACGTTCCATGCAAAAAATGCCGAAATAATTTTTAATCTTTGTGTGTGCACCACATGCGAAAAGGGATTATAACCTATATGCAAATATTTGAATGCCACCCCCTTCCATGCGTCTCGGGGGAGGCGGCAAGGGAGAAAAGTTGCGCGTACGGCTGCAAAGTAGTAATAGCTTTTCCAGTCGAATCGGCGTGTGCGCTCCAATTCCTCGCACGGTGGTGAAGTAAGTAGAAACAACTATGGAAGCGCCTCCGCCGCCGCCGCCACCACCGCCGCCGCTTCATTTCCATTGTTATCGAGTTAAACTTGTTAAAGTCGAATTCCCACACATTCGCCGCACATACGGGCAGCGCGAAATTACAAAAGCCCAAAATGACAAATGCACACACGCCATTTGCCAAGTGCGCAAACATAACCTATAACTTTGAATCCACTAGAACACCATCAAGAGCAAGTTCCTAATTCATATTATTATCATCAACTTCGAACCAAACGATTATAACACCAATTGCAACAAAACTATAAAGAGTAATAAAGAAATAGAGTAAAGGTTTGATTGTTTTGAGAGTCGGTGTTGAGAAGCATTTTTAGGTTAAGTCAATAAAACTAGACGCACGCCGTTTTTATAGTCATAAACCATTGCCAATCATAAGCACGCGACATGTTTGGATATAAACACATACACCGATGAGTGTGGGCCAATATAGAGATTACAATGTGGTCATTAATGTGCTCGTGCCATATTTGCATAACCGCATTGTTTCAGTTCCACCCTCAGTAGTCTCACCCTCGGAAGCCCTCGGATTTAGCAATAATCAAAATACAATTACGCTCAATTGGTATGTGTGCTCTGTGTAGGGTTTCGCCACGACTTTGTTTTCATAGAAAACTAGGCATAACTATTTTCGCCACCCGGAAGTCATTATGCCATTTTACTCGTTATCATGTAGTGGATTTAGGTGCAACGTACCTGTTGATGAATATTTTCCCATATGTCCGGCAGATATCCACGATTGTCTCGCGGCTTGCGCTTGTCAAAGAGCGGAAACATTTTGGTGAAGGAGAAGAACTGATCGTAGCCCAACTCGATACCACTGGCTGGTTCATTTCCGAAAAAGGTTATATCTTGTTCCAAGTCTACTTCTGGTAATGGCTGTAATGTAATTTTAAAGAAAACTTCACTCTAGCAGTTTTTGAATGCTTGTGATAGGCAACCAAATATACACTGTTTGTTTGTGTAGCAATAGACTTGTTCAATTTATTCCGAAAAAATATATGTCGTTTCGTCGTGAAAAGTTACACTTAGGAGATTTTTACAAGATTTTTTTGAAGCCTCCCTAAGTGATGAAAAGAATTATGAAAGTTTGAAACAACCAATCAGCGAAATCTATGCAACCCATCCAACATAATCTGTATGTGCGGTTGCCTACAGCTTATCTGACAAACAATGAGTCATCCTACAAACACTAGTGACAAAATTGAAAGTTGAATAGTTTAAAGAATTAGAACTTCCATAACATAATCTTTAGGTAAAAGGGGTCGTAACTGCATCACAAATTTATTCGATTTTAAGATGTCACTGAACAAGTCTATTCGCCTCTAAATCTACCGTTGGTGGCGCTAGTGTACCACAACAAAACGACGCGAAACGAGTCAGTAGTTTCTTAGTAATTCCTTTCACTGCCGCCAGGCGGCGCTTTGTTATGTTTAGAGGCGAGGTTAGGTACTTACAAAATTTATCTTCTCAAGCTTCTCGTACATCTGGGCATTGAACTTTTCCTTGGCGATAGGTGTGCTGTACAATCTCTTTGTGGATTTGTAATTTGTCATCGTGTAGATTGTAGATTTACAGCACCTGTGCAAATAATTCAGAATCAAATATGCCGAGTTATGATTGGAATGCGTGGAATGGTGGAATGGTTGAAGTGACAAATGTTAATCGACTCGTTGACGTCTGCTGCGTGATTGACGTAAGTGTTGATTTATACGCGACGCTGATTGGCTGATTCGCTCATCATAATAATTACCACTCGAGCCCACTCGAGCATGTCGCGCCACGCCGCCCACGATTAAGCTGTTCCCTAGTTATTGTTGGGGTGTGCGCTCAGCGTACAGGGTCAATAGATAGTGGTGGGATGGCGGGCGATGTCAATCTCGTTGGAAGTGGGACTAGGAACCGACTGGAAGAGCTATAAATGAAAACATTGGCGAAGATATCCCTGCAAAAATATAGTTTTGCCTAACCAAAAATGTATAGCACCCTTGAAAATACCCTCCATTAGTACATATTAAAGAGCGTCTTCTTGCCTATCAGAATCTGCTAGGATATTGAAAAAGGGAGCACACGTTCGGAAAATATAATTGAGTTTCTGTGGATTGTCGTCATTTGTCAAGTCTTTTTAAACTGGATTTTTTGGCACTTCCGGCACCCAGAATGTGTTCGGACGTGATGCATCTTGAAGAGCGTCTTCTTGCCAATTAGAATCCTCAATGAGATTGAAAAAAGAGCACGCGTTTGGAAAATATAAAGGAGTTTCCGTCGATTGTCGTTAAATTATCAAAATAATTTGTCAGGCGTTAAATCAAGTGTTAAAGTGGATTTATAGGCACTTCCGGCACTCAGAATGTGTTGGAAAGGGTACATCTTGTAGAGCGTCTTTTTGCCTATCATAATCTGCTTCGATACTGAAAAAAGGAGCACGCGTTCAGATAATATGAAGGATTTCACGTCGATTGTCGTCAAATTATGAAAATAAATTGTCAATCCGTTTTAAAGTGGATTCTTTAGCACTTCCGATTGCATCTTGAAGACCGTTTTCTTATCTATCAGAATCAGCTAGGATATTGAAAAAAAGGCACAAACATTCGGAAATTATAATGGATTTTCCGTCGAATATCGTGAAATTAGCTAAATAATTTGCTGAAACTTTAAAGCGTTTTTAGGTACTTCCGGGGCACTCAATGGCTTGGGACGGGGTGCATCTAGAAGTGCATCTTCTTACCAATCAGAATCCTAAAAGATATTGGAAAAAAGAGCCATGTTCTGCGAATATAAAGGTGTTTCCTTCGAATGTCGTCAAATTGGCTAAATAATTTGACAAGCCTTTTTAAAGTGGATTCTATGGCACTTCCGGCACCCAGAATGTTTTCGGACGGGATGCATCTTGAAGAGCATCTTCTTGCATATCAGAATCTGCTAGGATACTGAAAAAAGGAGCACATGTTCAGAAAATATAAAGGACTTTTCGTCGATTGTCGTCATTGTCGTTATATTATCAAGGGTTTGTCAAGTCTTTTTATACTGGATTTTTAGGCACTTTCGGTACCCAGAATGTATTGAGACGGAGTGCATCTTAAAGAGTGCCTTCATGCCTATCAGAATTTGCTAGGATATTCAAGGAAGGAGCACACGTTCGGAAAATATACTATAAAATATATAAAAGATTTTCCGTGGAATGTCGTAAAATTAGCTAAATAATTCGCAAAAACAGTGTTTTTAGGTACTTCCGGAGCACTCAATGGCTTAGGATAGGGTGCTTCTTGAAGAGCATCTTCTTGCCAATCAGAATCCTCAAAGATATTGAAGAGAAGGGCGCGCGTTCAGAAAACATGAAATATTTTCCTTCGCATGTCGTCAAAATATAGAAATATAGCTCCAATAGCTCCAAAAGTTCAAAAGTTATTTTAAAAGCCACTTCCCGTCCCATTATCAAATGAATTAGCGTTATAATCCAAATTAGAGTCAACACTATATCTTGTTACGGACTTTAACAGCTCACATGTAACGCATTGTGGGCATAATCCACTATTCCGGCATTCCGCCGTTCTACCACTGAAGGATACCAGGATGCTTTAGTTCATTCCCCAGATATTTAAATCCAAAGCGTGCTGTATTTAGATACATATCCAACAGTACGGAACGAAGTACGGAGTACGGAACGAAGTACGGAACGAAGGAAGGCAGAAAAAATTCAGCGGATATTGCATTTTTCGTGGAGGCGTGCGAATGACAATGACACTGACAGGCGGCGTGGAGGGTGTCGAGGGGAGGAAAACGAAAAGTAGGACAGCACCATGCGAAGCATATGCCAATTGATTCGATAATGATTTGATGGGAACGGTGCGAACTGTAGGGGTGGTTAAAACGAGTTTGGATTTGAATATTTATTTTCATCAAAAACGCATTTATCAAACGATTATTAATGAGCGTCGGCGAATTACGCATATACAACATTGGCAAAAACAATAAAATCACACCAAATGAATATTGATGTTGAATTGAGTAGCTTTGCATTTTCGAAAAGAAACAAATAGTACTGCTTTTGTTATGTTTTGTTTCGACGTTTTAATGGCAGCATAGGCAGCCATTTTGTATCACATCACATCACTTCACATCGCTCGGTCGTGCTAAGTGTTGGCAACCTTGAGCCCTTGACAATTAAGTTCCCCTCGCTGACGTGTTCCCAGCAGCATTTGCGTAATCGTTATCATTTACATTGTATTAAGGATTTGCACGTCGACATTCAGCCATAGTAGCCCTAGCCATACACATGCATAAAAGATCAGGTTAGATGAGAAACTTGACCTTTAAAAAAGCTCATCAGGTCATCACGTTTTCGCACACTCGGTAGTCGGGGTAGACACACGTGGCGAACTGTCGCAAAAAGGCGAGAACAAAGTTGGACGGTACTGAAGGGATGAAGTAAAAGTGTTTGGGAGATGGAAGTGTTTAAACTTTAAAGCGTTTAAACTAAAGGCATAAAAGCATAAAGACGGAACATGACGTTATTGTAAGCTTCCTCCCTTCCTCGCATCCGATTCAGGTGTGAGTATTAGGCGTAGACGCAGGTGATACCCCCGCCCCCCAGACCGGAAGCTCCAGGATCTGGCCCATACAGGGTGTTAATAAAAAAAACTATACAGGGGACATCAAAAGAAGAAGAAACGTTTAATACACGAAGATCCAATACTCAATGGTTCTCGAGATATGCCCCTTTGAAATGTTTATTTACTCCTTCTAAGATAAGGCTATTCTAATATTGCTTACTGTTAGTTACAGTAAAAAATATTAGAATCGACTTCAACTGTGCATATACAAGAGGATAGACGATAATTTGAAAACCTTGTGAAATAACTTCTTAAGGCAATAATTGGTTAGTCAATTATTGCCTTAAGAAGTTATTTAACAA
>JARJDQ010015949.1:0-14226 GCA_030264215.1 Geostiba sp. GC000077 | reverse complement strand
CACATTCGAAAGAGGGCTTTGAATAGAAACTTTTAATATGTGATTTCTTGAAAACACGAAAAGTGGAGTTGTCTGCTTCTGCCAAAACGCCACAGATAAATCAGAGACGCTATCGGATAACATTTTACTGAAAAAAATGGAACTGAGGACTGGTGAATGAAAACTGGTATTTTTAATTAAATGCACTGTATACTCATAGGCTGCGTAATTGAGTACCTTCTTATGCGATATATAAAAATATACATTCCAGGGTTAATGCTTCCATAATATATTACGTAGGAGGGTTCTCATTCTACTTAATTTATTGTAGATTATTTTGTACATATACAATGACTATGAAGTAAGGGGGCGAGTCCGAAAAATCTATTTAACTGAAAGTGTTATAAAATGTAGAATAATCCAATGAGTCACTATTTTTCGGTACCCCAAGTTATATTAACATACCTACATATTTATCTCAAGTGTACAATACTATAAAAGAATGCGTGATATACTAAATAATTAGCGTTAAGGATATTTAAATAAATAATAAAATCATTAAGTGATATTAATAACGTTTATTAATGAAAGAAAGAAACTGAAATGTTGTATTTGCCATGAAATTGAGAGATGATCGTAAATTATTTATTCTAATATGTACAAAATAGCTATATTTGTATATTACAAAAACTGGAAGTTTGGAGAAAGCACGCAGCTTCACATGACTGTGCTAGCTGTGTTTCAATTTCGTGAAATAGGCCTACAACTGCCAGTCAACGAGGCGACTTGAAAGAAGTATTAGCATTGTTATTTATTCATACGCTTCTGTTTTACAAAATATTCTTTAGTATTTATATAAACTCATTATAGAAATATTTAGTATTATAGTATTCATATTACAAAACTTTAAAACATACAATTTAAATTATTTATAAATATGTTGTACATAATAAACTGCCATTTTTATTGATATTCGATCTTAACTGATAATGAATGCACTGATTTCCGAAAGCCCATTCTCTATTTTCTGTTTTATGGAACGTTCAAGACTCAAGGACACATTTACGAGATCTAATACCTGCTCCTACAGTACCTGGAAGTAATAATAAGAAAAGTCTGTAAGTACTATAGTACAGCGCTTCTCAAACTATTTCATTTGGCGGGCCACTTGTTATAAGATAATAACAGATTTTGATAGCCAAAATACCGCTCTTTAAGATCACCCAGTTGCAACCCATCCATGACCCCGGTAGTGCCTAAAAATCCACTTTACATTTTTCGCAAATTATTTCGATCTATCTATTGACGATATTCGATGGAAAATCGTTTATATTTTCTGAACGCGCCCTCGTTTTTGATGTTTTGAAGAATCTTAAAATCAATTTTGAAATATTTGCGTATTCATTAGATATATTCACGACATGCGGCGGAAAATCCTTCATATTTTCTAAACGCGTACTCCAATTTAACATTTCTTGGCGAATTTTGATAGCTAAGAAGACGCTCTCTAAGATGCATCTAGTCCCAACCCCATCAAGTCCCGGGAAGCGTTTAAAAAATAATTTTGTAATTTTTTTAGGGAATTCTTTAGTTATTTTGACGATTATTGAAGGAAAATCGGTGATAAACGCGTGCGACATTTTAAAGTTTGGGGGATTCGGATAGGCAGGAAGGCGCTCTTTAAGATGCATCCCGTCCCAACCCCCTCAGGACTCCGGAAGGGCCTTAAAATCAAATTTGAAAAGTTTTGACGAATTAATTTGATAATTCAACGAAAAATCCTTTATATTTTCCGAACGCGTGCTCACTTTTTCAGTCTCATTGCTGATTCTGATAGCCCAAGAAATGCTCTTTATGATGCATCTCGTCTCAACCCCATCAAAGCCCCGAAAGTGCCTTAAAATCAAATTTGAAAAGTTTTGACGAATTAATTTGATAATTTGACGACATTCGACCGAAAATTCTTTATATTTTCCGAACGCATGCTCATTTTTTCAGTATCATTGCTGATTCTGATAACCCAGGAAACACTCTTTATGATGCACCCCGTCCCCTCAAGGCCCCGAAAGGGCCTTGAAATCAAATATGAAAACTTGACGAATTAATTTGATAATTTGATTTGATTTTCCGTTTCGCCAAAGTACCGAAATAGTTCGTCAACATTTCAAAGTATATACACTTCCGGCATGCTAAGACGTGCACCATAAAGAGCGTCGTCTTTCCTATCAGAATCTGAAAAGGAGATGACAAAGGGAGCAAACGTTCAAAAATTATAAATGATTTTCCGTCGAATGTCGTCAATGCAAGATATCGAAATAAATTGTAAAATAGATATGAAGGTATTTCCGGAGTTATGATTAAATTAAGACGGTTTGCATGTTGCATCTTAAAGAGCGTCTTCTTGGTTATCAGAATCCGTAAAATAACTTCAAAAAGGTACAAGCGTTTGGAAAATTTTAAGGATTGTCCATCGCGTGTCGACAACGTATCGAAAGATTTCGCCAAATTTTCAAAATTGAATTTAATATATTTACATATTCTGCAAAAGGTACTTAAAAAAAAATAGGGGTATTGTGTTAGACCGAGTTTTTATTATGCCACATTGCCACAGATTTATTATGAAATTATTGTGGTTTTCATTGGTATTTTTGAAAATATGTGATGAATTTGTGATGAGTTTTGTTATTGTTTGAGGAACGAGGAACCAAAACAAAAACAGTTTATTTCCAGATTCCTCCGTCAACAGTGACATCCTCTTTATGTTTGAGGCAAAATTCCCAGAATGTTTTGTGTGAATGTGTGAAATATGAGTATGACGATTATGATGATGCGAGGACTCTCAATTTTAAACTCTGTATTAGTGTGAATAATAACTTATCTATTAAAACAATTTTACAAAAAGATATTTTTAACTTAAACTTTAACTTTATTTTTAATATTCAAGCCGCCAATACAAAAATAAAGTATATTACGCGTATTACGTATCTTTACTTACTGCTAATTAGCCATATAGAGCCATCAAAAGTTATGTAGGTTTATATTACAATTTAAGTATGCTTCTGAGCATTTCTTCTAGTTATATATGACTAAATTGAGGGTCTGCCATGATTTGAAGTGTTGATAGCTTTATTGGTATTGTTGGTTGGCGAGTTTTGCATCGGGCTTTCCTGATTACTATCACAGCTATTTAATATCAAATCCCTGGAGCGTCTGAATTCATCGAATTTACTATTTAGAATACTTAATTCAGATCGAGATGTCGTGGGCACTGCCTGCTCTTCCAAATTATCTTCATCGACTTCCTATAACAAAGGGTAGAAAATCGTTAGCGTACTTACAATCAGATACAATCAGACCCGATACAGTCCGTTTGGTATTCCAACAATTGCAATGCATTTTGTTATATGCATCTAACTACTTGCTTGAATCTCCAAAAATGTCACAGGTTGAGTTCTGTATCTGCTAGATGTGCCCTTGCGCTTTTTTGGGACAACTCGTCGACGCAATAACGACATTGGTTCGGGATAAACAGAATCCATTGCTGATCAGCACAATGTGTTTTGGGCAACTTTGTCAAATCGTCGATTCGGTCTATATTTAACACTTTTCCTTAATATGTATTTCTGTAAACTGCTTAAAATGTGGTATTTGCCTTATTGACTTTGTTGTAGAATTACCAGTATAACTTTAATTAGATTAGCACAGAAGTTATAAACTAAGAAACGAAATTACATCTTTTGATACTTAATAACCACGTATTCTTAAATTCACCGTTTCTGTACAGACGTTCACTTGGAATAATTTGGTTTCTAATTTTAAACTTCTGACACTCACGCTGCTGCGCAACTGAAACAACTGCGCGTTCGAAGTCCTGAAATGAGTTTAAACAGAAATTGTGTTTAAAATGTATATCACATACATTTATACATAGGTATGTATAGGATATAGAGAAAAATCTTATTCAATTAGAGCAGAATAATAAGTCTTCTGAATTGCGCATTCGTTGTAATTATTGAAAATTATAGTAGTTTGAAAAATATGCTTCACAGGTTTAAACCCTATATTACATAGCATGAATGTAACAGCTCACAGCCTTACGTGTTGATCTCTATCCGTCCTTTTTGTTTTGGTTTTATCCTTTTTATACACTAACTTAAACGCCCAGAATTTAAACGGTAAAAAACCGTAAAAAATTTAGATATTGCGCGAGGAAATGAGGCGAAAGTATATTAACGCTCTAATTTTAAGACAAAAATTATTGAAAGAGCTGGTGGGCGAAAATTAAGCAACGTTTTGCGGGCGTTTGGCTGAAAAGAATCATTTGAAATTCCATTGTTATCATTAGTTTAGGAACGTAGCCCTGAAAACCACAAGAAAACCTAACGCATATACCTACCGGTATGCTTACTGTAGAAATCAGTTTTTCACAAGCCCTGCTTGCATGTTTGGTTGTTGGCTTGGTTGTTGGGTTCGTGAGTGATCGTGTCGTGCTCGTGATATGGCTCGTGCACGTTTGTGAAGGTTACGGATGTGGTTGTGTGTTTGGTGTGGATGCGACATGCGAGGATGTGACTGATACGTGTGTGTGTTTGTGTTGTTGTATCCTTGTATCGTTGTATCGTACCAAGCGTACGTTCGTGTTGTTCGCTCGTTCGTACGAAGAACGAAGTTCGTACTGGTTCGTACGGTTCGTACGTGTACGTCGTGTCTCGCGAGCTCCATTCTCAATTCTCATTCTAAATTATGTCGAATCGTAAAGGTGTTGAATACGCTTAATTCATTCATACCTATTTTGAGAATAATGTGTTTATTATAAATGTCAGTTGAGATAATCAAACGCTCCAGTGAAACTACATGTATTTGGTGCGCTTAGCCTGGTAAGTCAGTCCCAGGCAGTCCCAAGTCTAGTGAGGTTAGCTGCCGTGCACTGTGCTCGAACTGTGCTTCGCTCGTTCTCGTTCGCTGAAATCGCTCTAATCAAGTGACAAACCTGCCAAACGCTTTGCAAATAAATTTGACGAAAAAAATCTAGTTATGTGTCAACTTTGATTTTATGAGTCAGATGCTAAATTGTCGTAATCAACTGTAAATCAATGAGATATTTATTAGTGTGAGACAGACCTCAGCTATAAGTTAATTTAACTATCTTGCAATGTTTGTATTGAAATCCCAACTAATATACTGTTCTCAAGTAGTCTAGGGTCTAGGGGTCTAGCCTCTATGCCCCATACCTTATTTTTGCTTATCTACTCAAGTCTACTCCTAATGTATGACACATTATTCTGTTTTGTTTCTCTTTTGCAGAAAATTTATTAATCATGGGTCAAACACTCTCGGAGCCAGACACAGCAAAGGACACTGCATATTGTGAGAACAACTTGTTTAAAGTTGGCTCCAGTTGCATGCAGGGATGGAGAATCAACATGGAAGATTCACACACACACATTTTGTCATTGCCAGATGATCCAGGCACTGCATTTTTTGCTGTGTATGATGGCCATGGTGGTGCAACAATTGCTGAGTATGCTGGCAAGAATTTGCATAAGGTGCTAACCAAGCAGAGTCATTATCAAGATGGGAAAATTGAGGAAGCAATGAGACAAGCATTTTTGGAGATTGATGAAATCATGTTGCAAGAGGAGTCACTTAGAAATGTACAGGCTGGCAGTACAGCAGTTGCAATGATTATTAAAGAGAATATTTTGTATTGTGCAAATGTGGGAGATTCCAGAGCAATTGCCTCAGTTAATGGAAGAGTTGAGCAATTATCATTTGATCATAAACCCACCAATGAAATTGAATATAATAGGATTACAGCTGCTGGTGGCTGGGTGGAGTATAATAGAGTCAATGGTAACTTGGCACTGTCTCGGGCACTAGGTGACTTTGGATTCAAGCGGAATGAAAAGAAAATGCCAGAGGAGCAGATTGTAACAGGTATTTAGTAATTTCGCTCTCCTTTAACAGTGAATTTGACTAATTCTTTTTACAGCATATCCTGATGTTGAGGTCAGAACTATAACAGATGATTGGGAATTCATAGTCCTAGCATGTGATGGAATTTGGGATGTCATGAAGAATGAGGAAGTTATTGAATATGTCAGAGAGAATATAGCTGCTGGATATGATCCAGAAGATATTTGTGAGGGATTAATGATGAAGTGTTTAGCTCCAGATTGTCTAATGGGTGGACTTGGTTGTGACAATATGACTGTTGTCATTATTAGTTTGCTAAACAATAAATTATACACTGATTTAGCACAAAGGTGCTCGAAAGTTTACGAGACCAATAACTGCGAAGAGGGGGATAAACTCAACGAGATTGAACCGGCCGAAGAACATGATGATACTTTGGCACCAACTGTGGCAGGAAATGCGGAAGACAATGATGATCAGAATGAACCGGAAGAAGTCGAGGAAGAACATGAAGCGGAGGATGGTGTGGAAGTAGCACCGGACTTGAAATAACATATGATGCATCAAAATTAGCACTGCGATAGGCTGATTTACCATCGTGAAGTGAAGTTACATAATTTTATAGTTCTATTAGATATTGTAAATATGCTCGTTTTTTAAATATTGATTTTGCAGTCGCGTTTTATATTAATTCAGCTTTGTACACTCATTTTCTGTATCAAATTCACGAATTGCGACACTTAATTAATGAAGTATTTAACGCAAACGTCACGCCTGTATAGGCTTGACGTGTTAATGCACACTTGAGTGCTTCCTTTTTCAATTTATAAAGTTTTCATCTCTGATGTTTGCGTGTGCGCAAATGTTGTTTTGTACATTCGATGTGCGCGATCAGAGCATTTAAAAAATACATATTTTTGTATCTACACTGCAAACTGAAGTGTCACCTACCATGTACCATGAAAATGTAGAGTAATGTGTGCGCGGTTTTCAGATCCACATATTTCAAATATGTAGTTTGTGATAAATTAGCCAGGTAGATTAATTTACGATTTACATTTAAGATAGCATTTGAAAGTTTGAGAAAATACGTCAATTAAATCATTAATCATCACTTGCTTGTGTTTTTATTTATATTTGTTACGTCTACATCGCAACAATCAAAGTTTTCTAGCATGTATACTATACAGGTTTTTTTTTAATGAATGACGCACTTTATAGAGTCCTAGACTCCTGGGTCAATGTTGAAAATGTACCAGACATTAAAATTAAATAACAAAATTAAGAAGGTCACACAGTGTTTAATTTTAGGAAAATGCGTACTAAATATTCACCATACACATTATCATTTATGTTCTTATCTGCTGTCACTGTGTCCTGGGATGCGGAGAGCGCAGAGCAGTTTTTGGTTTATTAAACTAGCTCTATCAATGTTAGCTGCTATCATTTCACAGCGAGAGATTGCTTTTGGCCTGTGAAGAATAAAAGATCAACGAGATATATTTATGTTTAAGAGCCATTTGCGCTTTCCACATAAATCAATAGGCATTGTAATGTAATTTATGAGTCAGATATTTTTTGTTTTGCAGTTAAGAGTTATGATGTAGGGGTGAAAACTAAAAACAGATATAAAGGCCAACTTCATGGAGTACTCTGGAGTACTCCTGTTCCCCTGTATGTTGAATGGAAAAAACATACTATTGCCAGAACAGTTTGTGCCTTGTCCGCGAGAACTACAAACGTGTAAACTTCAGTGGTAAGCGAGAATATTAAAATTAGGAAAATGTAATAATCCAAGCCTGCATTGGCAAACAGCTAAAAATGTTTTATAATTACCTAACTACTACATACACACATTTCAGAACCCTGATTTTTGCCTAATAATGTTTAAATCACTCCAATTTACTGCGCATTCTGCGCACAAGTTTCTCGGAACTCAACATTTGAGGCAAAAATCGAGAAGTAGCAAGCTTATCAACAGCGTTATAAATAATGAAGGCGTTGCTACGATAACAATGCATAGACATCCAGTAAATGCTCTAGGTTTCGATTTGCTTACTGAACTGCGAGAAACACTCGAAAGTGCGGAAAAGGACAAAGTTCGAGGAATTTTGATGACATCAGTATGTTTCAACAAATCCATATCAAATCCCGTGTAAATTTAATTAACATAACTTTTATGCTTAACAGGGATGTAAAGGCGTATTTTCGGCTGGATTCGATTTCCAAGAATTGTACAATCCGCAACCAGATCGGTTTAAAGAATATTATACATGGCTTAAGGAAGGTTTTCTAAAGTTGAATGAGACTGGGATTCCGACAGTAGCTCTGATAAATGGACACGCTCTTGCAGGGGGATGTTTGTTATCACTAAGTTGTGATTACCGTATCATGATGAAGGGCTACACAATCGGAATGAACGAAACCAAATTGGGCATTGTTATTCCCGGTTGGGTGCATGAAATAATGACGGCTGTGATGTCGCAAAGGCAGGCAGAACTTGCTCTAACAAGTGGTGTGATTTTAACTAGCGAGGGAGGACAATCTGTCGGTATGATAGATGAAGTTGCCACCGACGAAAGTGATGCATCGAAAAAGGTTAGAATATTTTTGGAACAAGTTGAAATGGCTCAACAACGACCAAACTCTGCAAGAAAAGCATTTATCCTAAAGGTTTGTATCATAATGGAATTGAACTAAATCCTATGAAAAACTCAATAATGTGTATTTATAAATATTACATTTATTTATTTCCAGAATGCACTGAAGAACAAAGATGATGATACAAAATCATTCTTACTCAACATTAAATCCCCAGCTGTACAACAAGCAATAAAGAAATTCATTAAATAAAAAAGATACGTTTTGTTATACAAAATTTCGTTTAGCTGGATTATAATACTCGTCCATTTTGAAATGGTGCATTTCAATTGACTGCTGCAATGAATCATAGTTCAATGTGAAGTCAGTGTCCTCAATGTAGTTATCTCCATTTTTAGCCACTTCAAATTTATTCCATTTATAGTTGGAACATTTTCTAGCTCCAGGTGAACTTTGAACTAAATTCAACACTGTTGGATGAGTTAATCCAAAGAATGCATTTCCATTTGGTTTAATGGGCAGTAAATTCATTGACAAACAATTGTTCACTTTTTGAAGGAGCAAGCTATGGCAAACATCAGGTGTGCCACCAACTATTGCAGAACTGTTATCATCTGCGGCAATTTCAAACCTGAAAACATATTTGATTTAATTATTTTGATTTTAAATAAAAAACATGCTATTGCACATGGTAACAACTTACCTTGGTAATCCATTTGCATCTGAAATTTTACAAGTATAAATACATTTTAAGTTTGTATCCTTTGTGCTGGTGTATAATTTTGTAGAAACATAGCCCACTGGGTAGATTGCATCTTCACAGTGGAATTCTTTGCGGTCTGACACAACTTCCCCAAGTGAATGAATTGTTATACTGCCAAGCTCAATAGGAAATATTGGTCTTCCATTGGGGTCTAATGGGATTTGCTGAACAATCTTCTTTCTTGGCTTTGAACTGGATTTGCGTGCCTTGGAACCTGAAGATTTTTTTGCATTCTCTTGCAATATTATGGACTCTGTTGTTTTCTTTTTTGTTTTACGTTCAGTGGATACATTGCTTGAGTTATTGTATAGTTGATGTGACAAATCTTCAACTTCAGCCTCAACATTTGGATCATAGAGACATAACTTCTTAAGTAAAAACTTTCGTTCTTCACCATAAACGATCGTCTTCTCTTGAATTTCATTAATTTCATCACATAAAGCTGCGTTTTCCTAAAAATGATAATCATAACATAACCTTGATGTAGATATTTAATCCGATTTGATCGAATTTTAACAAATACGTTTTTTGTATTACTTACATGTACACATTCCCTGATGAATTGCTTTAGTTGTGCAATTTTTCTCTTGTGCTTCACGATATTTGCAACTCGGTTCATGGCCATTATTGTTGTGTTGATTTGTGATATATTTTATAAACATTCAAGGGAAGCAGTAATATACCGTGCGTCTATCGTACGAAGAGATATTTGCCTTTTGCCTACAATTACATTGAACGCTTTGTCGCCCCTCAAATACCTTTAACTGTTTGACCGCGACGGAGACAATACCGATTTTACCTCGGATATTACCCAAAAGGGCTCAAATGAGGCGAACGTTCAATCTAACGGATTTGTACGTCACGCAGCAGACTCTAAAAAACTATATACAGGGTGTCCCTGGCCTACGGGATTCTTCGATTTTGGTTAGAAATATTAGTTTTTCCCAACCAAAAAAACAATTTTGCTAAAAGTTATGCATGCTTAAATCTCCACAACCCTAAAATATTTTCAGGTGTTGCATAAAAAAGGTACAGCAAAAAATTACATTTTCTTATTTGAAATGGTATACTTTTGATATCCAATTCAAATGAACATTTTAAATAAAAACATATTTCCGTTGAAAAAAATTTCAATTCTTTTGATAGTTTTCAAGATATTCACAAAATAAGAAAAAAATGTCAACTGCATGTCTTCCTAAAAGAATTCATATCTCTTGAACGAAATAAATGTTTTTCAATTAGGTAACAAGCGCTGTAGACTGCGGGTCTGCTTTAACCAGCATATTGGTACATTGCTATACTTGTTTTAATGGCGAATAGGCAAATGCACCGGCACTATGTTCGCCTTTAAATGAAAATGAAAAAAATGAAAATGTTGACTTGGTAATTATTCAATTGTTCCAGCAGACAAATAAGATAATGAGTTGTTAAATAACTACAATAATGAATTAACACCGTAATTTAAATATTGCTTTAAACAGTATGAAATTATGGAAAAATATTGTTCACTAATACTAATCCAAGATAATATGAATTTCCCTAATGTAACAACATAGAGACAAATTTTTTTCTCTATTTCCATGGTTACCCATAGTAAATGCAACTCAAATTTTACAATATCCATATACAGTGTGAAAACCATGCAAATAGGAGAATGGCATGTTCGCTTTTCGCTCTCCAACATTCTTAATGCGGGGCACCACAGCGCGCACTCCGACACGGATTCAAGGCATCGGCTGTACCAACAATACATTGACAAATCAACAACTTTTGTTTTAAAAGTTTAGTAAGCCTATTTTACCTTTACGTGAAAAAATGTTGTTGGTTGCATGATGTTCCACATTGTATAAATCTATATTGTAAAGTTAAGGCTTTCTGAATTTGAACTTTTGAAACAGGAAATAAATTCCATTCGGAATTTTTAGCTTTAATTAAAACGCTCTTGGTTCAGAATATGCCAAAAATTCCGGATGCATATAAATAACCGGGTCTTATTCGTCTGGCAGCCCGTCTGGATGTAAATCTGGATATTGCTCCCAGGAGTGCATATAGACAGACATTCAGAATATTCCGACGTTCAGACATAATTAACGCTAACCTACTTCGCATCTCTGCTATTACCAACTTCACAACTGGAACCGGCATATTAATTCTAATACTTAATTATGCCATAATTTTAACTTGAGGTGCTCAATCCTAACCTCTTAACATTATAGAATTAAAAGTATTTGGCATTGCATCCTACATCCCACTAATATGACTAATTCTCAACAGTTTGAAAGAGCTGGCTGAACTAGAAACTTTGTTTGGCATTTCTTATGAAGTATATGACATTTACCATATTTAAAAGCACAAGTATCATCTTAACAAAGGATTGAAGGTGGGATCTGCGATGATGCGCAAACACTCCTCACTCCTCACTCTCAGCAAAGCATTTCAAAACTGTTGACTTTTAAACCCATTCATTCAAACTCATACTGAGAATCTACAATTTTACAATAGTTTCCTCTTCCAGCTGGAGTTCTGATTCTGATTGTAGTACCGATTGTAAAGTTAGTCTCTCATTATAACTATGGCTATGATTTCGTTCCGAGTTTAGAGTTAGACTAGGACTATAGGAGTAGATCTTAAATCTTTAGAGATCTTAAGATTATCCAAGCGTTGGAGGAGGACTTGAGCTACAGCTACAACTTCAAGAAGATGAACTTAGCCCACGGGCATTGTAGAGTAGATGGTTACATCATACAATATCATACAGAGTTTTGTATGGTTCGATAATTTCGTAAAGTTGCGTTTACCTCCACGTTTTCGTTTTCATTCGACGGCACTGCACCTAAGATATCGTAATTGGGAATGTCGGATTGTAATATTGTAATATTGTAATTGTAAAAGCGTAAAAGTCCAACCCAAACCCAAACCACAATTAGTCAACTGACAATCGAAGTGTATACTATTTGACTTTCCTTAATTCGAAATTTATTGCTATTACCGCACTGTCAATGGCATCAATTAGTTTGACAGTGGCAGTGGTGCTGTTAAATACACCGTTTTGGAAAGTTGGACACAAGACATTTTTCACTTTGGGTATTGTCGGCAAGCAACAAAAAATTAGCCAAACATTCACATAAATAAATGAACACACGTTTTTGGTTTGGCTCTTGGCTGACATCGACATTGTTTACCCATGGATTTATGTTTGCATGTTTACCACATGCACATTGTATTGTAGTTTATTTGTCTAAACTCCAAAGTCGAGGCGTTGGTGTGTAATAAAAAAAAAGAGGAAAAAGTCGGTCGCAGCTGGAGACTTGTTAATTTCGATAATTTTGGGCAGGGACCTCCTAAGAGAAGAAGAGAGGTAGCGAAGGAGTTGAAAGAGTTAAAATACTGTGGTAGTTGGCGTATGAAAATGGACAAATGAGCAAAATTAAAATAAATCGTAGTGGGAGCTCCCCAAGACTATTTATAACAATACAACACATGAAGACAAGAGTTAAAGCTAAGTACAAACATGTTAGAGACATTTTTGTAGGATATACTGAAAAACTATAAGATTTTTCTGACTAGTTTCGATCTTCAAAGAAAAAAACCTCAATATAGGAAACTTTGCTATTTTTTACTCTACATTTTTTTACAAAAATAATACAAACTATTTAGAAAAAGATAAATATGAAAAAATGTAATACAAAATTTATTTGATTTTCTTTGTAAAAATTAAAATGTAAAAGCACTTAAAGAGTATAGACACTGACCACACAATACACAATAAAAAAAGCAAACATTTCCAAGTATACTTCAACACCGAATTTGTATTCGCGTTGCCAGTCAACTTTTAATATTAATAAGTGTTTATAAGTTTTTTAGTGTTTGCCTATTTGTTCATGTGCTTGCTATTCCTGTTGTCCACTGTCCATTCACAGTTTGCGGCTTTTGTCTCTCACCTCTCACTATTATAGCTGTAGACTGAATGAATGTTTGCATTAACATTTACGATTCACAGGTTTACAGTTAGCAGCAAACACACACAGGCAACTACAAAACGTAATCCAACAATAACTTAACCTTCTGCTTCTACTTCTTTCCTGCAGCTGTAAACGTGTCAAATAGTCATATGGGGAAAAAAGATGACACTGACATAATAATGCGCATGCGCACGCTACTAACGATACTAAAGCTAATTGTAAATTAATTTGAGCCACATCACAAGAAATAAGCAAACATTATGATTATAAACAAAACCGTTAGAATAAAGTTCATTATAATGGTATGAGTAATATAATGCAACGAGTGTTGTTTGAGCATTAGGGTTTCACGAGAATCTCGAAATTCAAGATCAAGATCAAGATTTTTCTTTCGAGATCAAGACAAGAATTGCAAAATTATTTCTTGGAGACTTTTTCCAGATCGAGATCAGTTTGGTCAAGATTTTGCAAGATCAAGATCAAAATATCGAGATCTTGAAATCTTGGACTATAAACATTTTCATTTGCATTTTGTAGATTTACATAACGACTTGAAGTCGTTACAAATTCGGAGTGAGATTCATAGATGGCGCAACATTTTCAAGATCAAGAATCTCGAAATTCAAGATCAAGAACAAGATTTTTCTTTCGAGATCAAGACAAGAATTGCCAAATTATTTCTTGGAGACTTATTCAAGATCGAGATCGGTTATGTCAAAATTTTGCAAGATCAAGATCAAAATATTGAGATCTTGAAATCTTGGAATTTTAACATTTTCATTTGCATTTTGTACATTTACATAACGACTTGAAATCGTTACAAATTCGGAGTGATATTCATAGATGGCGCAACATTTTCAAGATCAAGATCAAGATTTTTTAGTTCAGGACAAGATTGAAAGACCAAGAATATACCAAGCCAAGAATAAAATATATTTCTTGATTATTTTCAAGACAAGATCAAGAATTAGATTCAAGACCAAGATTCTTGTCTTGGTGAAACCC
>JARJDQ010015946.1:0-43618 GCA_030264215.1 Geostiba sp. GC000077 | reverse complement strand
TTAGTTCGAATATTTTCCCAAAGATGGCACAACTTGTATTTCTTGAAGAGCTTGGTCGAAAATCGGAAATATAAGTACGAAATCCGGTGGCTGAGCCGCAGGCGGGGCTGGGCCGGGAGCGATTGCGGAGCAGATGAAATATAAACGAACTTTAAATTGATATTGATATTACTATGGATATTGACTACTTTGTTCTAATGTCAACTAGCGCCATCTATCGGAGACTAGTGGAACTAATTATAGGGATCTACGAGTTAGTTCCACTAGTCTCCGATAGATGGCGCTAGTTGATGGTTGATATATGTTTCGTCTAATCGCATTCTTCCATATACAATAATAAGCCCATATAAAATATTACATTGAATTTCCACAAGGAATTTTTACCAAGGGGTACAATGATGCAAAATCATGAAAATTTTTCAACATGCTCGTATCGAAATGAAATTTGGCACGTCGATAGAGGCATATATTTAGAACTAATTTGAGTTAACCACACGTTCCTAGGACGCACCGTTCGGCAGCTAGGGGATGAAAGATATTTTGCGTTGGTTCCTTATGGGCAGGTAAAAGATCGTTGCAGATAAACAAAAAAAGTCTTTTAAAAATTAGGTCAAAGTTAGTTTCACTAGTTTCCGATAGATGGTGGTAGTTGCCGGACTTCGTACTTATATTTCCGATTTGCGACCAAGCTAATGAAGAAATTCAACTATGCCATCTATGGGAAAATAGTCGAACTAATATTTTCCAATATTTAACAGACCACAGAAATAATTTTGAAATCATTTTCAACACTAGTTCCAACACGAGCGGCGAGAGATGCCTGATATTTAATTTCAAATACTAAACACTATTTAAAGCAGATTGCGGAATAATACAAAGTATTAACAGTACAAGAGGGGTTGAGACGGGGTGCATTTTAAAGGGCGTTTTCTTGCCTATCAGAATCTACAAAGATACTTAATGAAAGTGAACGCATTCGGGAAATATAAAGAAAAATATGAAAATAATTCAGATAATTTTTAAATTTGATTTTGAGTTACTTCCGCTGCCCTGAGGGAGTAGGGACGGGGTGCATTTTCAAGAGCATCATCAGCTTTATCAGAATCCGCAAAAATACTAAAGGAAAAGGCTCGTATTCGGGAAATATAAAGCAAAATATGGAAATAAATCGGGCGAATATCCCTAAAATATCGAAAAAAATTGGAATTGTATTGTTTGGCACTTCTGGGCTGCTGCATGGATTGGGGTGGGACCACCATAAAGAGCGCCTTATTGCCAAACAGAATCCGGAAAGATATTGAAAAAATGAGCACGCGTTCAGATAATATGAAGGATTTTCCGGCGAATGTCGTCAAAATATTGAAATAAATAGCCAAAAGTTAAAAATGTATTTGAAGCCACTTCCCGTATAATGATGGGCTTGGTATGAAGTGCAGCTTAAAGAATGTCTTCTTCGAATTCGTAAGGATATTGAAAATAGGAGCATGCGTTCAGAAAATATATATGGTTTTCTGGCGAATGTCTTCAAAATATCGAAATCATTGGCGAAGATTTCAAAGAGGATTTTCAGGCACTTCCAGGGTACTAAATGGGGTAAACAGGATGATTCTTAAAAAGCGCCTTCTTGCCAATCAGAATCCGCAAAAATATTGGAGCAAAGAGCACGCGTTCATAAAATAAAATTGATTTTCCGACGAATACCGCCAAATTTTGAAAGAATTCGTAAACATTTCAAAGTGGATTTTTACGAGGGCGTTTAGTAAATAAATCACGTAGTCGATATAAGAAGCGATATCTTTAAAACCAAGGTCAAAAGGCCCATAGTTGTCGAACATTTTATACTCTAAATTCGCAAATCTTAATTGCAAATTCTCAGTTTTAGGGCCGTTTTACACGATACATTTTCTTGCACAATTCCGCGTACAATTTCTTGGTAACTATGATAACAAACAATCGTAACCATGGTTTCAATCGAGAATCGAGCCATTAGTCCGATAAAAATGAAATTTGGTTCATTGATAGATATTAGTGAGGAAAAAAATATTGGTTATGTGTCAATTTGATACTCCGTACCGTTGGCAATTCGTGTTTGTTGAGGCGCCGGCTGTAGACTGAGAGTTCATCTATTTGAGTAATTTGACAATCCGTGCTAGATGAATCGCACTTTGCAAGCTTAGATTCTTTTAGACTTTTAGTTAGTCAAAAGGATACAATGAACCAACTAAAAAATGCAATCACCATCTTTGTGAGAATTAGTTCCGCCAAGCACCTATATTTTGTTTATATCTATCTATCTATATCGTACATCCATGCACATTTTTTAGATTTCAAATTCTTATAAATGCACAATCAATCAAAAGGAACTTCAATTTGTGAATGTGAAATGTAACCTTGTCGGGAATGAATTTAAAGTGAAGTGAACATGTGGCAACATGGCAAAACGCACTTATTCATGGAAAGCACTAGTATATTGTTCAATCGCTCAATAACAGGGCAGAAATCTAGTTCAAATTGAAAACGTCCATTTTTCCTCTTTTTGCGCTCTCATTTTTCTATACAGTCCCAAATGAGAGCATCGATATAAAATCCGCTTGGATTTTATATCAAGATGTGACAATAAAATACAATCCCTCTGCGTGACCGGTTTAATTGAAAACGTTGTTTTATTGCATCGAATTTATTTGGTATGAATGGCATTCTCTAGGCTTTTTTCGACCTCACCGCCCCCGGAGTTCCATTACGCTACACTCGCTGCCTATATTTTCGAACGGTTGCGCAAACGGTCGCAACGAGTTGTTGGGAAATTAATTAAAATAAGTGGAAAATATTACGATCATGTTGAATTAAATATAAATAAATAAAGTTAATTAATCATTTCAGGGGGTGGTTGGTGTGGATGTTGTGGGTGGAGGCGGGAGTGTCGAATACATTGTGCCACCCCTTCGACGCACTGCTGTGCGAGCGCAAACATCGCGAGCCAATTCGTGGCGGTCATTTATTCCAATTTGGAAATTGTTCGCGATTATAATAAATTGCACTTCATTTGTAACCCGCGAAAAACTCACAACTCACAAACAAAACTATGTTGGTTTTGAGCTGCGTTGGGGGATTGTAGTGGTGTGGGGCGGCACGTGCGCAACGTGTGCGAATGCCGCTCGCGAGTGCTTGCGTGCGCGGCGGTGTCATGCATTTATGGATCTAATAGAATCGGCGGCGGCGTGCATGCCAGCCGGCTTGAAAATTGTTTATGAATTTGTGACAGAGTGGTGGACAGATAGCGCGTGAAATTCCGATAACTATAAATCTATATGATGTGTAATGCCGATGCGCGTCATAAATCCTTTGCCATTAATGAAATTATTATATGAATAATTTATTTTCAAATAATATTTCGGTAATGAATCCTCTCCTCAGAGCTCTGGTTCGCAAATTCAACATAATTTAACTCAGCACAATACATCACATTACCCTGCTTAAATTCAAGACCTACAATGCGCTCTTGTCATAATGTGCGTTGATTTTAATTAAAACACAAGGCCCACATGTTGTTTCTCTTTGTGCTAGGTGCTAACAGAAACGCACACAATTGTAATATTGCAAACACAAATGTAAAGTGAAAAGCAATTTGTTCAGTACAGTATTTTCTTCGAAATATTTCGCGAGGCATTAGCGAGCTGCCTCCATCGTTTTTGGGGTAACTGTGATGTTCACATGAAACTGCTTGGCAACATGGCAGACACATTATGCAACACTCAGCAACACAACACACAACACACCGCTGCCGCTGCGTCGAGGTTGCGAAACAATCTTGTACGACACGACATATTTTAAAGTGCAGCACCAAAATCGCCCTCTGCGCGAAGTAATCCTTCCGGAACAAGCTTATGCTCTTTCGGAGGATACTCTTTAGGCTCTGGCGCAAACCGTCGGAAAGGTTTTAGCATCGTCCTGCCACCGCCGCTGCCGGCTACAAATGTTGCTATTTCGCCGCCAACAAGCGCACAAAACAAAACGACTACAACATATTATCGTCCTGCAATGGTTTTATAATGCACGAATGGAAATTCCGCGCATCACCAACGAGCGCCTGCAAGTTGCAAGTTTCGCCGACAAATGCCACCATCGCCACGGACGCTGCCGCCGCCGCCGAATCGGAATTTAATTAAATTAAACTTTAATTTGGAACACAAATTTATCAACTTCGAATTTTTTATTGTTATCTCAGGCGCAAACGTATTTTGTGTGTGTTTATTTTGTGCGGTGCATTTCAATTGCTTGCTTGGCTTGCTGAACGAAATGGCAACGTCCCCAGAATAATTCTTGGTAATCTTAAACTTCTGCCGCTGGCTGGCTGTGCGTCGACTTTTTCCCTTCCCGCCGCCGTCGGATGCGCGTTGCAAATAAGTCGCATAAAGACACAAAGCATGAATATGTCCACCGAGTTTCCCGACGCTGCGGATGTAGCAGACGGTGGACCGCCCCTGCGCAGATGCGGGGTGCAATGTTGATATATTGCAGTCGAAAGTTGGCCCACTCCCGGACGCCGAATCAAAGTCCACATCGAACAATAACGAAAGTTTAGCGAACCTTCTCGCGTATGATGCTGCAGCCCGCAGCGGATGCAGCCAGTCGCCCGGTAATATATTGACCAATAAATAAATCACCGGCGACGTGGCGCAGACCGTCCGCGCACCAACCTGACCTCACCAATCCCCCGCACCCCACAGCGGCATCCCACCCCAAAGCGTCGAACAAGCAACTGCACACGCCACGAATGCATGCGACATTGCAACATGACCGTCGGACGTGCAATGAGGAATTGAGACTAAGGAGACGCGGACGTGGTCGACCGGGAGGGACGACTTTTAAATTGCCCACGGCGCCGAATTGAGAAGTTTTAAAAACCACTGGATGGATTGGCGCCACATAAATTATAGACTTCAACGGAATTTATTATTAGACCAGGTCGGCGGGCAATCGATACTAACAACTAGGTTGGCACTGGGGAGCAGGTACACATTCAAACCCTTTGGAATGAATTTCAACCATTCAATCTAACGCCGCAAATTGATGAGGCAATAAACAATCATGTGAGAACCGCGCACAAATTAAGTTTACATTTTCTAATGTTTCCACCATCAACGCGTACACATAAGCTTTGGGCGAGCCCTCGAGCACAATGCAGCAGTCATGCGGCAATCCTTACTTCTTGCTGATTTGGTGTAAAACAAAGAGATTTGCGGCACTAATGTAATGGTCATTTGGTGGCATGCGTTGGGTGCTCCCTGGAGTTGATTAAAATGTATGAGAACAATGCTTACCTATATAAACACACTTTGTATGGTGTTTTGTGCCCCTGTCGCTTGGATTTATTTTGTTTCCTTCTTCGTGCTTCCAAGGACATAAATGAGTGGACACATGCGTATATATTGGTAAACATATAAGGCGTCAAAAGAAAACATTTAGAGTTCAACTACAATGTTACAAATACAGTAGACAAACGTCGAGTTTTAAAGTTCAATTTAGCGACTTAAGAAACAAATTTCAGTGGACTTCACATCGTAAAAGTTGAATTGAAACAATAGTGTCGGGATGATCTGATGTGGTAAGCCAATGTCTTGTGGTCTTTGAAATTGCTCGACATTTTCTACTGGGAGATACCTGACTATCTGACATTTGTGTTCGCGTGCCCGGCGCCTCCACAACACCTCAGATAGCAAATTTCAGCTGTGCGGTGCACCTCTCGAGGGACAGCGCGCAAATAACTTCCTCTTACACGATGACGCAAAAGGTGTATTGACATTTACTGGAATACATAAATAAATAGCAAAGTGTCGGACGTCCCCCCTCCCTCATTGTTGAGCTCAACAGCCGCTACAAACGATAATAAGCCGTTGGCTGCGCTCTCCGCAGCCGAATGGGCAACAACTAGTCGCCAATATAAACCATGTACTCCGGGGTACGCGTTGGCTCGCCCATTCGGAGCTATCATCATCAAGAACGAGGCGGGCATTTCAGTCGCCTTGCCAGATATGTTCAGAATACGAAACGGCTCTATTTCGCTGCCGCCGCTCCGGCCGGCCGGGAGTAATCAGCGCGCGCGCTCGCCCGCTCTTTTCGTTCTATTTTCTTTATCTGATTATCATTACAACCCGCAGCGGAACGTAACGCTAGAGTGGACCCCGCACGCCCGGATTTTCTAAGCGCTCAAAGCGCAGTAAAATAACGCGAAGAAAATCGACGTTGCCCCTCGAAAAAAGCGAGACGCGAAAATAAACAAAATCCGAATAATGAAAATCAATTCAATTAATATTTGAGTAGTCGGCAATCTTTGAGTCGTCGCAAAATTGGCTTTTTAATTAAATTGCACTCACTTTTGTCCAGCAGTTGGCATGTTTGCATTACAAATCGAAAGGCAATTTTCCGTTTTACTCCACGTTATCCATTGCCAACTGTTTCATGTACATTACGTATTTTCTGCTTGATAATGTTTCATTATAGCGGATAAAAATGATATAGCTATGCGTGGGTGTGCGCGGGTGTTATAATAATGTCGAAGAAATAAATTTGATGAGGCACGACAACGCTTCAATTGAATAACGATTTTTCTCGCTAGCTCGTACAACTGGGAGCTTTATCGCACGCCCGTCGACGTCGACGTCTTCCGACCAGCTGTTACCATCGCGTCGCGGAAGATGCGATAGCAGCAGGGCTGGAGAAGACATAAAACATCGGTGGCGACACGTTGGTGGACCTGGCCCTCCCTCCTTCCTAACGGCAGCGCCTCGGAAGAGGAGTCTATTTAATAACATTTCAAGAAGACACAAGTCACATTTTCTGACTGATAATAATTTTGCGCGCCGCTCGCATTTCACGTTTAAGAGGAAATTGTAAATTATAACGCGCCGTGCTACCGAGTAGCAACCCCCAGTGATGTAACGCGCAATCGACTCTACCCAAGGCTGCTAATCTCCGCCCGCGGAGGAGAGCACGTGAATCCGTCTAATGTAAAATAAGATGATTTTTGTTGGGCGTTTGCTGCGAAAGCGATACGCGCACAAGTAGCCAACACGCGGTAACACCGAAGCTTAGTTTAATAACTTTTCATTATCGTACATTCCTACTGTGCCCCCAGTGCGGGCACGCGATGCTAGGCTGTAAATCAAGCATTTCGTGTGTTGATTGCGGCGCGAGCTGGTAACTCATATATATTTATCTATTCTTCGCGACGTGCTGCCGCGCGCTGCAAAAATTGCATAATAAAAACGTCTCGGCGGTGGAATTAATTCGTAATGCGTTCGCCGGCCTGCGCTCGCACTCACGCCTGGATAAACCACACGTAGCCGACACATGTCAGGCGCATCTCAAACTCAAACTGTGTGCGGCAATGTGCGCCGGATGCAGCTCGAACGGAAAAACTTTTACGATGCAGTTTGCATTTTGTTTGCCCACGCGAAGTTTTCTCGCCCGAGCGCTGCGCGTGTATTATAGATGAGTCGCTGCTCGCGTTTCGCGCGCAGTTGTAATTATGAGATAACAAAATTATTAATTACATTCACTACGCCAACGTTCACGACGTTTCGCCAAAGCAAGCCGGCCGAAAGACAAAATTCAACGAACAACGACAAAAGCAGCACCTTTTTCAAATCTGCCTTTTAATAATGCACTCCTGTACCGTACTACCTTTTCGGGTTTTCACAGTCTCTCGTCGGTGTATTCATAATTGAAATCAATATTAGTGAATATTAAAATGATGTTGTTGCTTGGTGGGCGACTCTCCGATTAAATATGTTCGCCGCCAGTCGCTAGCGAAAGGTAATATGATTTTCAATAAATGTTGCGCAGTGGTGGACGAGGAATCCCATTTCCTTTCCGAATGGCTGGCCAAACGCGCGCCGCGCCGGGTTGATACTGCATGCGACACGCGCGATGAAAAACTTTTCCTCTCACAGGCGCAGGCAGATCCGCTCATGCGGATTCGCGCACGGAGTGAATAATCTTAAACGATCAAATTAAAAACTATCCCGACGCAGGAGAAAACTTTTCCCTAACTAGAGATTCTTCCGACCGCCGGGCGTCGGATGGGTTTATTGGAACCAACTGACGCCTAATATCCTCTTCTCCCCACAGTCCGCACCATCCATGATGTTTTAATTCCCCTGCCTTAGTATACTTAGTATACCGAAGTGAGTATGCCAACTAAGCAAAACACTCCCTTCGACTGCTAAACTTAATTAGAGTTGTGTTCTTTTGTGCGCATAAAAAATATAATGTATTTATATGAACTTTAAATACAAGATATCCAATACGACCGTCCATAAAACTCCATTTTCAGATGTCTACAAGCAGGGCGCATCAGAACAAGAACAAGAAAAAGTATAATTTTACGAGTCGGTTTGATGATGAAACTTTTTCTCGTTTCCTTTTTGCTTTGTTTTCGCGGCGGCATTCGCCTTTATTGCCGGCCAGTTCGATATGTATAGGCATCCCACACCAGACAGGATAGGTGAACGTTTTTATTGACTCGATGGGTTTTACAGCTAGCGGCTCCTCCACTTCGCTCTACTCTACTGATCCAATTTTCGGGATCACAAACGGGAAAATTGTCATGGAGTACGTTAGACAGCGCACGGAACCCGAAATAACTTACGAATTTGCCAAACGCTTCAAGTATGAAACTCCTACTTGTTCACGTGTGAGAAAATATCTCTCCGACCGGAGAGTGGAAATAAATTTGTGATATACTTAACGAAATTTCAGTAATAGCCCTGGATGCCAATACGGCTGTATTTTCAAAATATTACACCATTCATGGAGAAATCAACCAAAATGTATCATCAAAAGCACGCTCGTGAAATCAAAATATTTGTGAAGGCGTTTGGTGGAGGCGCCGGGGGGCTCTGTGCAAAAAAAGATGGATGTACGTAAAGCACGGCCAAAATTTAGTGTTTTTTTGTCAACTACTATACTTTATTTGCGCCACGCGAGGGAATATGCATTTTCCACATCACCCGTGAGGTACGCATCTATGCCAATACTAAAAAATTCACACCCCTTCTTTATAGGAATTAATTCCATCCAAAACCAAAGTAGAAAAGTATTAGATTTAATTCGTCGCTTGAATTAGCGACCCAAGGTAGTTGATGCGATGATAAGAAAGTAGATATAAAAGCGCTGACGCGAGCCATTGATGCATCGTTTAATGGCCGTTGCAAGCTTGGTGGAGGCGCTTGCGGTCTGCGTCCATTAAATCCCGCAACGCGCGGTGAATTCAATTAGCCCCGGTTTTATTCTACTTTAACAACCTGGCACTTTGATGATGTACGACGCAGCACAACAATCGAAAGCAATTAGTTAGCGCCGACTGCGATAAACTGCGCGTCGCGCACGCGCGCATTGCGATCGCTTTTACCTCTTTATTATTAAATGTTTTATCGCGACATTTAAGATTGTCGAGGGTGCAATAAAATTCCCATTACGGATTAAATAAATCTTGTGCGGCGCGGGCGCAGCGCGCCTGTTTTACATTCGCGCTGCCCGCGGAAATTTTATTCAATCGCGCGCCCGTAAAATCATCATTATATCACCTACATTATTATCGCACTTGTTCCACGCCGGCGCATGCGAGACGCGTTAAAAATCGGAGATGACTTCACCATGCCATCCTCACTACTCCTTAAACGCTTTATCGGCATATTTAAAAGATGTGCTTGTAAAACTAAGAATGTACCTAAAACCACGGAATATCCACGGGCGAGGTAGTAAAATACAAAATATATGCGCTGAAAATAGACGATATGCATAGCATTTAAAATATTTCGGATCATAAATTATTTTGATAAAATCGAAGTTTTATAATTCTCAGCACACCATCAAATAAGTTGAATTATATTGTGTGGAATCAGCACTAGCAGAATTAAAAATTCATTGTCATAGAATCTGGGTAATATTTCAGTTTCGCTTCAATGAGCTGCGATTTTTCACTAAGTAATTGCGTTACAATATTTTAATTGAAGGAAATTGCTTGCCAAAAATGTTTGATTTAATACATTATTTATCAAACGGAGTGATATTTGCGCATTTGGATTGTCAGAAAATAATTCAGAAAACACATGCACACACATGGGCAAATAGCGTCAATTAATTAAAACCGAAACAACGCGGGTGCTGGCGCAAATATAAATTAATTAATTAAATACGCGACGGCGGCGCTGGCGCTAAAAACCTGCCCGATGAAATGTACAATCGAGTCATTAAATCGTTGGGGCCTTAATAAATAGCCGGTGGCGACCGCATGCAATGCGCACAATCAAATGCGCTTGCACTTTCCACTTTGAATCATCTGGCGTTCGCGGCTCCGATGCGCGCGTTCGCGTTCGCATAATTGCAATTAAAATATTATTTTCAAGTGCGCTCGGCGCGGAAAATCACCCACGCGCGCAATACAGCTCGCTCGTCACACTTCAATTGCTTGACAAATAATAATAACGCGCGGGGTCGTAAAAAAGCATGCACTATCCACTTTTTGCACCAACGGGCATCAAGAGTGGCGAAATTTGTATATAGATGCATGCGTTTGTTGCCATTCGTTTGGGTAGTAATAATTTTGATGTTGTGCAACTGACGAGGACAACACAGCGCATGATTTAAAAGTCCTTTATTTGCAAAGCGTCAGCGTTGAAATTGTTTCATTGTCGAGTCAAATTGATACAATCGGCGCATAAAAATATCTCGGACGTTAAATTTTTACAGTTGCATCCGCATTCGGATGCATATGGTTTTGATGGACTCGTTTTCCCCACTGAACTGAACGACGGTTTTCAACTTTCAACTTTCAGGGAAATTTGGCATGACTTTAGGAGAAGTATTTTGCGTTCAGTTTGCTGTTCAGTGTTGACTTTCAAGAGCATTGTGCGTTGGCGACGCCGGCCACATATACACTGATAGATTTAATTGCAAAATAACTGGAAACTGCGCCGAACTTTATACGTTGCAATAATTCTTGTGCGCGGGTTAAAGGGCGCTGCCGAGTTTTGCAATGTGAAAATAACGGATGCATAAATAAGGATTTTGCAGGAACAACCAACAGCCTTGCACGGCGCATGTACTTTGCGTTCTTTCCACACAATTCGGCCACAGGACGACGGGAGGCATTATGGCGAATTCATGAATTGTTTGTTTGCTTCCGCATTCGCTCCTCTCGAGCGGTGTTGCAAGTGTTTAAAATACAATTCCATCCAGCCATCCTCCATTCGTCGTTTTCGCTCTCAACTCTTTGCGATGTGTTGTTTCCATGCGTCGCATCTGTCTGTTTGTGTGTCCCTTGGATTGGGGTCGCCTTGTGACAACGATTTATAATTAAAAATGTTTAATAAACTTTGGGAGCATACCAGCAGCGTCTGTTGCTGCCAGCGGATTCAGAGGGGGCGCATTTTAAAGCGTTTTTTGTGTCTCGGGCAGTTCGCTAAGAGGTTTTGCATTATCTGCGCTTTTTGTTGCCATTTGTTAGAAACAACTTTCGCTCGCGCCCATCGAAACGTGGGCGAGTGACGGACGATGCGGGACACGATAAAAGAGTTTAATTTAGTCCTTCGGACCGAACGCCCTTTTACGTCCTGCGACTTGTAAAAACGAAATCGGAAAAACATCAAAGACCAGTGTGACAGCCATCGCCGCAAGCAGCGTCTTCCATCGATTCCTTACAAAACTCCTTATCTTATTCAATCTCTTGTTCTGTAGCCGATTATTTTTCCATTTTGTCTTGAATCACACTCAGTTTTCGTATTGTCTTGCTTTCTATATTTCTTCATCGATCGTCTCTACAATCCCCTTGGTTGTTGATCTTAGAAATATATTTACACCAGCGCCATCTATTTTAACATTTACAATGTCTAATGTACGTCATTTTGGTGAGTATTACTTTTGGAATGATTGTACCTTACATAAAATACTTATAGTAAATAAACTATAAAAATAAGTTTGAAAATATTGTTGTGGATTTGTTTGTCAGGATTGCAGCAGAAAACAACTTAGCGACTTCTACAGTTCAGAATTCGCAATTCGGAAAATCATATTTCACATATTTCATTTTCGTACACAGTCGCGGTGGAGCAAATGTTAAATATGGCAAATTTATGGCCCGATCACACGCAGATCTGTGAATATATTCATATCGTAAAAACAACTTCGTTATCCTCTATCCTGCGGGTAAGGTAGCGGGCGGCGAAGAACGCATAGTTGAGGAAAGTGTGGCCAACTTTTTAAGTATTCCATTTCTTATTTATATGAAATGGGAAAGTTTCACGCTGTAAAGTTTTCCATTTTAAAAGACAACGGCATAATAATATTTTAATAATACGGCAAACTCTGCAGCACAGCACCGACAACAGTGCATGTTTTTCGAAATCTGTAAGCACTCTCACAGCATTCACATAAATGCTGATTTATATGCAACCAGGCATATAATGTTTACATCCACAATTTTAAGTTTCCAATATGAATCCATTTTGTTGCTTGCTTTAGTATTGCACTGCATGTAAGACATTAAACTTTTTGTACGTTGATGTTGAAATTTTGGCCATAACGCAAAGAGCGCCAAAAGTAGCAAACATCCAAGACGCTTTAGATCTAATCGCGCACACGAACGACGTGATTTCACTTCATCGTTTCCCACACCCCAGGATCCGAAAAACGAACGCGACGAAAAATTCTATTAAAATTCTCAAGGCGTGGATATCTCGAGCGCAATTGCAATTTCGACGCGTTGTGCACGGCTCACACCTCCCAACGCACGTAACCGTTACGAATATATCAGTTTCAGGTGCATGTGGGCATTCGGTCGCGGCATAATAGAAGTGCTCAGTTGCCGCCACCGGCGCCGCTGCACTTGCACACTTAGAAACTCATCGTTTTGCGCTGCAGTGCCGAAGATTAATATTGCACCGGGGGAGAAAAAAAATACAGAGCGATTCCCATGGCCGATGTCGCGTCGCGGCTTACAAGTTGTATTAATTAAAAGAGATTCGTTTAAGCGTACCGCGGGTGCACACGCGGACGATGTCCGAGCCGCCACACTGGAGTTTCCACTCACATGAGCAGGACCGGGACCTACGACACGCTGCCGGCGTGCAACGCGGACAAAACGAGCCCAATAGGGACGCATTACCAGGCGCTGCACACGCCAACGAGTTAATACGTTCCGCTCGCTTTTTATCCCGAGAGCTATGGACCGAGGGGGTGCTGGGGAGCGGCTGTGTGCAGTACTGTGGCGGAGGCAGTTCGTTAGCGTCAACAATGATTAAAACACTTCCACCTGCTCAGGCGAGCGTAATGTGCTTTCGTTGACAAAACGACCGGACGCTTTGAAAACAGCCTAATCATTGAAGTTAGTAAGCTCTTGCAGAAAAAAATCACTTCGTCGTCCAGGCACCATGCTGATGAGAGCCCACAGCATCCATGGTTAGTTCCACGAATCATCACTATTTATTCTACAACTTTTTTTCCTTTTCTGTCTCATGAGATAACCTGCGGCAATTGACTATACAACAGGTGTATGACAATGAAAGAAAAACTCGTGTTAAAGAGTAAGTTGTTCAATTTTCTTGTTCATTTTGCACCGCTGGAACTTCGGTCGTCGACGAAGAAGAAGATTTTCTCGGCCCCGAAAGTTAAATATAAATTTCGCAAACTAAAGTAAAACTAATGTCGCATGTTTGGCCACTTTTATGGAGAAAAGAAAGATTGTAGTTCTTCTTCGGCGAGAAGCAGCGGCGTCGGCGGCGGTGGCGGCGCGGCGGCAGCACGCAAGGGCGCGTGTGCCCGGAGTGGGAAAAAAAGCGCAAAGATTGCCGAAGCCATTTCGATGACTATAAGAAGCTTTGGCGAGAGATAATAAAAAAGTTTCCTCATACTGGCTTCCATTATATAGTTTATTTACTTCCCCCCGGGCGGCGAGCAAACGCACTGCCCAGGGAAGGGCCAAAAAGGGCTCACAGCCACCCTCCCAGCCCTCCCCGCATTGATTGATTCGGCCAATTTCTCAATGAAACGAAACGCACATTCGGCCAACTTGACCATAAAATAAAAACTTTCCCGGAGCCCCGCCTATCGATATATGCCACATGGCGTCGGCCACCATTGGGAATTTTCCTCAGCCTCATCCATGTTGCATGTTGTACAATATGCTTTGTTCGCTGGTGGCAAACATGTTTGATTAACTAACTCCAAATATTGACATCAAGGTCAAGACCACCTTTATAATCCTCCTTCCATTTAAACGTTTAAAATGTCTGCATTAAACCGTATAATGTGTTGATCGCATAGTGTGTTGCAGTACTTGCAACACACTCTAAATCGCAATATTTGCACTTGCAAATGCGTATTTACATGAAAACGAAATTAAAACGATGGGGGATTTTTGCCCCGACTGTGTATTTGCACTCCACTCGCGTTCATAATGGCATCGAGGCTGCTCGTCGCATGTGCGACCCTCGTGGGGGCGCACTTGGCCCCGGTGGGGCAAATGTCGCGCGCAAGAGTCATGCGGCTAATTGCATTTTTGTTAAATGCTAAATGCTAAACGCCAAACATCCCACGAAGGCGCATCACGGTGAGTGGCTCTTGGGCTTGCTGCGTGCATTTCGTGCATTCGGTGAGTGCGTGTGCTTTCGGATCGCCGCCACCGCCGCCGCCGTTATGACCGTTGCGAGGTGGAGCATTAGCTAAATTTGTTTGTAAAACGTCGTTTTGCTACACTGCTCCAAGTCTCGCTTCCTCTGTCCGAGACTTAAAAACGCAGCGCCGCGGCGACGCTTGATGATGATGTTCAATTAATTTAATGAAAGCTAGATAATTGCTACAATAAAGACCGTCGCGTTTAATTAAAATTAATACATCGATTTATTGCAGGTTTCAATTAAGAACGTTTACAGAAATAACTTTTTTTGGTTAGAAAATACAAACAAGTAGCAAAGGAGATATAGGCAAAAATTTGGTGTTTGGCCGAACTAATTACCACAAATATAGGGATTTTGAAATCTTTAGTTCGTTGGTGGTATCTTTTTGAGATACTAAAAGTACAGATCTAAGAATGCAAAGTGCTTTTCATCTAGCACGGATTGTCAAATAGATAAACTCAGACTAGTTCCGGCGCCTCCACCAAAACGAATTGTCAAAGGAGCGGAGTTCCAAATGGAGACATAACCAATGTTTTTTTTTCTGAATATTATGTATTAATGAACTAAATTTCATCTTTTTATATCAAAACTGTAGCTTTGCCGAGGTTGACAAAGATACATAAAGTTTTAAAAGTTTTATGATATCGCTTCTTTTAGGTTATCAACACCGTGATTTTTTATACTAAAAGCCCAATAACTAAGAAATGTGAACAACCATAATTATAAAATTAGCATAATTGGGAAAAGTGCGAAATTTCCATTTCCATTTGATAGTTTGTGCAAGAAAAAAACGCATTTAGCAAGCTCAGATTTTTTTTTTAATTTCAGTATGTCAATGAGACACCATCAAGGAAGTAAAAAATGTAAACCCCATCTTTGTGGGAATTAGTTCCATTTAGAAACCAATTTCTCATGTACTAAATAACCAACATTTACGTAGTGACTACATCATTTTGATTCAATGGAGACATTTGATATGATGTACTCTCCGAAATTAACACGTTGCGCAATAAAAGCATTCAGTTCGTATTGCCATTGTCCGCAGTTCCATTGACATCCGCACACTTGGGGTAACCGAAGACAAAGCAATTTCGCCTCTAAATAGACACGAATGTTATAAAATATATCTATTCATCCATTTATGTTACACATATGCGTTGGGCATTCGCTTTTTTCCGCCCATCCTGCCTCCAGGCTTCGCACACTCACTTCGTTCGCTGTCTCCGCTCCCCGAGAACAAAAAGCCCGTCGCGGAAATTTTGATTCTCCCATTGTGTTTGCGCCGCTATTCGGAAAATTGTTTTCAACCAATTACTAGACCATCCTCCTATTTTCTGTCGAGTAAGTAAATGGAAAATCCATTTTCTCGTCGTTTCGGTATTTTTGCCTTTACGCGGCCGGCAGGCTTAACCAACCGAGATCCCCAGTCGCTTCACGATCCCAGCGAATATTCAGGGCGCGTGGGCTCCGGGCTCCGGTTTGCTGCCGGTGCCTGCGGTTTTACACGCCACCGCCGCAGCCGCCTTTGCGCGCGTAAAATCGCTCCACCATGCCGCGCGGTCTTATCTGAAAAGCGCTTCGTAATCGAGCGATTTTTAAACTAAATAATCCGTGCGTTTTATTGCCGCGCGATAAAATGCTCGCGCTCGGCGCGGCGCACGATTATTGTTAGTGTTTAAGTATAAGACAATGATTTATATTTGAATTTTTGGCGTTTTGTTGGGTATGCAATTCTTATGTGTGGTGGTTTTATTCGAATAGCCAGTGTTGTGCTAAAATAGCGCGCGCGCTCGGGTTGTTCGTGGTCCGGGAGGGCGCATACATAAATTTCCGTCCGGAAACAGGACGCATTATCTCATTATTCTGCTTTTACTCCTAGTATACATTGGAGTAATAGTCGATTCGCTTTTTGTTGTCGAAACGAAAATATAGAAAGGAACAAACCGCACACGTGTAAACACGTAACAAACAAGACGCGCAAGTCGAAATAAAAATTGTCGAACTGCACGAATGAACTCAAGTCTTACAGACGTCTCAAAGATGGAACAAACATTTTCCACGCTCGCTGCTTTGAGCCGCGTATGTGGCAAGGGTGGATTAGGCAGGAAGAGGAAAGTCGGAATCTTCCGAATGAAATTGTGAGAACATAAAAGGGGATTCGTCCCTGCATTTTACCTCGTTCTGGTCGATATAATTTTATTTTTATTTCCCGCGTTATGTATGTTATAATAACAGCGCCCCCCGAGAACGTATGCCGCGGCAATGCTCTCGAATCGTTAGCCTTTCGGATTATGAAACCAATTTGCGCGAGTAATCGACCAGCGGGAAGGGCAAAATGCTAAATGCAACGCGAATGTACAATTAGTCTAATGTTTCATATGAAATTTCACATTTTTACGACCGCATGATATTTGCTAAATTAACCTCGTAATCTTTGCCAAGTGCACATACGACCTGTGCGATTTAACTGCGCATCTTGATGTTTATGTGATTTTGTAAACAATGCTATTTACAACCGTTGCAGGAAACACTACTTCTTTGATGATAGAAATCTTGCATTATAGTTGTAAATAAATGGTTAATATTGGGTGTGTGCTGTAATGGAAAAATCAATAATTTCAAAATTAATCATTTCTGCGATGATGGTTATGGACGCGCAATTTTATTGGGAATTTAAAAATTTGTCACTTGCAAAGTTGTAATTTCGAAAATTGCTTGGCACACCCGACCAGAAAGGAAGCGCCGATGAAATATGTCTTCCATTGAAATATTTTTGTGTTTGCATAACCATGATGAAAAATAGTAGCGGATGCATGCACAAGGCGTAGGGGTGCAAAAATCACCAGTGGTAAAAAAGCCGTGTCGAAAATCAATTGCCGATCAATCATAATATTACGCTAGCCAAGCCTCTCGCATTATCGATGACAGAGTCCCCAAGCTAGAAGGCATGGACGGACGGGTGGGGGCGGAAGTGCATCTATCATGCGGTCGCCTTAATTAAAGGCTTCAAGAAGTACGAGTACAAAGCGTCAAGAGCGCGCAATGCCGGCGACGGAAATTCTTTGGTTCTCATGTTCCCATGTGCCAAAAAGGGGTGGGAGTAAGGATTGAGGGGAATATGTACATGCCGACGCCGCGCAGATACTGAGAGTGTTAGAGGACATTGGAGGCGAGGTCGAGAAAAAGATTCCCTGACACGATAAGAAACACTGCGAAAGGGGTGCGAAACGTGATGAGACACAGCGCGTTGATGTTTGCATTGTACAACACGAACCGAGCAGCTTATCAATATTCCACGCCCGTTTTTGACGGTAACATTTACAAACTGTTTCATAAATCCTACCAATATTTATATCAATACTTTGAAGACACTGCATGGACATTTTTGCAGATTATACCGATTGATTCCCCAAGTAATAAAATTGTAATATAACTCCGGCGGCTTTTTTCCGTAGGAAGCGTAAAATCCTAAAGATGAAGACTATGACCAAAGGGTGTGGTTGGCTCAACGCCGGAGGTTCGACAATAGGCATACTTGACTGAGTGCTGCGCTGTCATGCTCTAGCTCTGGCTCTAGGACGTCTAGGTTTCAATCTGCAGAGGTGCTGTGCGCGGCAGGTACGGGACTAGGGAGGTCGGGGGCGGCGGCGGCGGAACGGATGCAATCCGTTCGGCAAACACGCGCACGGCCCAGACGCGTAAATAGGACATAAGCGCATCGCCGAGCGAGCGGGGGGCGAATGAGAGAAATAAGCGGACTGCGCTCAATACCTATGGTCCTTCGGTTCTACACAACCACCAGCATGATCACTCGAAGAATCCGGCGCGCACAATTGGATCGACTACAACACACAACGCGCGTGTGTATGCGACGAGTGGTGCGATCGTGTGAAAGGAACTAATTTCGTGGCGCGCCACGAGATCAACTTCCTTCAACTTGTATCCTTTGTGCGATCGGAATGTCCCTCTGAAAGCAAGCAGCGCCTCCACCACTGGGGAGACAGTTCGCTCGTAATGACCATCGGCTACTGCGCTACTACATTTTTAACTATATTTATCATACTACCAAATTTGCCATTGTCCTCTCTTGTGCAACTGCATCTGGAAAGTTTAACATAACTTTAAACTCAGTCATTATTTCGTCGAGAAAAGAAAATGTTTACCTCACATCATAATCCTTCAAATATCCACTCAAACTTCTTTATTTCCCGTAATTGTCCTCTCGTTCTCTCCTCGTCGCTTTATTCCATCCCTGCGCAAACTGTTGGCCCGTTTTGCAAACGCCGAAAAATCCGCCCGTCGGCGCTTGGAAATGCGTTATGATTCGTTATAAACTTCGCCAACAAATTCAATTAAATGCCACTTTTGGAGATTCAATAAAAGCGCGACGAGCTTTCTGCGTCGCATCGCGCCGCGTCGGCATTCGTCGCAGGGAATCAAGCCAGGAATCGGTAATCTCTTTATTTTATATGTGTGCCATCTGCGGCGATCGCTTCTTCAACTTTGTACAAAGTTGCAATCGCAAACGACGCTGCGCGTCCTTGACGTCTCCTCTTCGTTCTTCAGTTTTTTTGTTCCATTGCGCCGATTTCCACGCTGCGTTGCATGCGAACGCTGCTATATATTTTAAGACGCGCATCAGCCAGCGATAAGGATTAACAATAAGCGGCGCAATTTGTATGGAAAGCTCCGAATGCATTTGCCACGGATACTGTGCTACTCTATGTTCCGCACGAGCGCAATCGCAACGAGATAATGTTAACATGACAGGAAGTAACTAATTTCTTGACATATCTTTATGGAAACGCAAGTTTTATTTTTCAGTATCGAGTCTTTTTTTTGAAGTGTGGTAGTAAAGCAGCTTTACAAGATTAAATAAAAATCGAAATTGGCGTGCCTGGATCATAAATAATAATATTTGCTGGCTGGCAAACTAATAAATACAATGCCACCAAATTGAATCCAAGCCGGATTTTTTTATGCCGGTGAAAAATACACGTCACCGCGGGGTCGCTGTGAAATCACAGGACGAAAATGCATAAATCGTCCGCGAGGGAAATTGATTTTTTGGATCAATACACAAATATTCCTTGTTCGATATATGCTAGATACTGTTTTAGTCAATCAATAGCTATATTATTTCCCTGATTCAAAACTTGCCAAAATTCTCGCACAACGTAACTTGATATAAATGAATTCACCTGAGCATGAGTTATTTATTCGAATATTTGGTATGTCCCTGATTTTACGATTGATAAACAGGGCAAGTTTAATATTGCTGTCATCAATTTAATATTGATATCAATTTTTATGTACATCATGGCGTGTGCATTGATGCGTGTCTAATTTCCGGATTTTCAGATGTTATCACGTTGACGTTACAAACCGTGTATTCTGGTGTACTGGTGTTCATAATTGTGATTTTAATCTAAACACAATCTTAACTCATGATGTTTTGATTTTTAGTATCATAATAAAACAAGAACGGTGTGGTGGGAGAACACAGCGACATGTCTTGCGTCCCAAGAGGAAGAGATGCAGGGTGTGTGGGTACGGCTTCCACCTACGCACGCAACGAAAATTCAGAAAATATTCCGCATCGCAAAGCATGAACTTCATATAACAAACTCTCATATACGTCAGCGGCAGGATAATATAATATTATATAGCGCAAACAGCTGGTCCATGGCCCGCCTCCACCCCTTGCCCGCTCAGCTACACTCTTGCCGCTCGCGACGCTGCTGCCGCCGCTGCAGCAGTTTACAAACAACCTTGTCGTCATACCCATTCACCATTCGTACCAGCAACCAGCAGCCACCAACAACGCGACGGCGGCTCCTGCTTTATGTCGGTGGCGGCAGGGGGGCTGGCTGGCGGTGGCGAAGATGCGCCGGGCACCAGGCGCCGACAGCGGACGCTCCCTCTGTCGCCACATACCACGGAGACGTCACATACACATGCCGATATCCTGGTCATGATGCGCCTTCCTGCGTCGAAGCCTGCAAGCCGCCCGTCCTTATTCTCACTGTCTTGTCCTGTCCCTTGCCATCCTCGCCGAATATGTGACAAGCACACACGACGCATCCTTCGAACGAATCAAGAACTAATTCCCAGATTCCCACAAAGACGGGTTAGCATTTTTTTATTCGCTCTGAGCATGCAAAATGCGCTTTTTCTTACACAAAGTTTCAAATGGAGAAACACATTTGTTTCCCGGCGCCTCCACGAACTTTTTTTTGATACATTTGCTGATTACGTAATGAATTTGCCAAATTTTTGATCATGCAATGGCATAGGTGGACAGGGCATGAAGTTTTCCAACTTACAACGATGAAAATTTTGAATTTTTTGTATTTTGATTTTTGAATTTTGATATTGTCAATAATTTTTTCAAAATGTTTTCGTTTTTCTTGGCAATGAGCGGTATGTATTTGAATGTTGTTGCGTATTGTGCATATTGTGCATATTGTGTTGTACTGTGAAATATATTAAATTAAAGAAAACTTCACTCTCTTCCCAATGATGCTAATTTCATAATTGTGGTTCTTCTCATTGTGATGTAATTGGGCGTTTTGTAAAAAAATAACGTTGTTGAAAAAAACCTAATACAGTTTATACTCTAAATTCGATGTAGAATAATCTCCTTTCTTTGTGCAACCTTTAATGACTCGCCTTGTAGATAAAAGGCAACGTATGTTTGTATCTTTGTATGTTTGTAACTATGATTATCCACCTCGACAAATCCACAGATTTCGTCCGATAAGGATGAAATTTGGTTCATAGAAATTAGTCAGCGAAAATATTGGTTTTGTTTCGATTTGATACTCCGCACTTTGTAAATTCGTGTTTGTGGAGGCGCCGGGAGTAGACTGAGTTTATCTATTTGACAATCCGCGCTTGATGAAACGCACTTTGCATGCTTAAATTTTGCTAGACTTTTAATATGTCGAAAAGATACCACCAACGAACTAAAAGAATGCAATCCAAATATAAGGATTGCATTTTTGCAATGGGAATTGGTTCAGCCAAATACCTATCTTTTCCTGTACTTTTGGTTTAAATTTTGTTTGTCATACACACGTGGTATACGAAATCCGGGCTCGCCAGCTGAATTGTTCAATTAACGTTTATTTTGGGCATGCACGCAATTTATTACCTGATATACGAACGCGCCCCACGCGTGCATTTATCAGAAAATTGTGTCCGCAGCGTACGCGGCGCATTCGGGACATTTGTTTGCCGAAATTCGCTCTCTTGGCGTTCCACACTTACCTTCCCTTACTCGCACGTGTATCGGCAAACAAAGCGGCGGTGCTCGGCGTCAGCGGATGGGTGGAGAGAAGCATTGTTTCGTGTCGCAGCGCGCATATATCGCAATGCACAATAACGAATAACAATAAGCCGAAAAGAAGAATCGAAATAAATGCTGCTAATAAATCGCTTTTATCAAGTCGAGCCATTGACTTCAGTTCAACATCCATGCCAAAATCGTAAATATATTCGTACTCTACAACGTCTACTAAATTTATACACCCAGCAGAAACTATAATACTTTATCAATACTTTATTCTGAAAAGTCAGTTAAAATTGTGATGCCAAACTTGTAAAAATTGAACAGTAATGTATAGCATTAATATAGGTAACCAAATATACCTACCTACTTCCGTAAAAGCGTTATGTGCTTTAATTCCGATTGGATGAGTGTTAAACTCGGACATAATTTAGCATGTTTGTGCGGGAAAAATCATATCGAAAAAATATTTGCGTCGTAAATAGCATGAAATTGTTATTGTCATAACTTCACTTCGAATTTCGCAGCGCATCCGCAAAAATGTGGCGCGCCGCTCTTCTCAGTAAGTGCATACAACCGTTTCCAATTTCGTTTTTGAATTGTTGAATAGCATGGAAACGAGTGCGCATTGAAAATGAAATAATTCAGCGCACTTTTACCGCCGCGCCGATATTTTCTATCTTTGTGCAATCTGCAGTGTTCCCGGAACGAGTTATCTTAACTCATTATTTATGCCTCCATAGCCACGCCATGTAATGCCACGCAAAGAGTAATTTTTGAATGCAAATTATTGTTCGGCACCAACAAAAAATTGAATGAGTACGAATACTGTGGTTGTTGCTGCATATTTACATTCGCTGCGTGCAACGAACAATTGAAATATCAAAACCTGTGTCTCAAAACTCCGATGTAGCCTTATTTTTAGTACGTAATATTAGTATAAATAGTATGCAAATTTTGCGTGTACACGTAACTAACTTCTTCGCTTTTTGTGGCGCAACGTCATAACGTCATAAAATATGATGGAGAACAAAATTTCAATACTTTTTGTTCAAATGAAATGATTCTACACTAAAAGTAAAGTATGTAGTGCAAGCAACATTTATGCAACTTTAGATGAATTCTCTATTGTATCGTAAACGATCATTTTACTCACTAGCAACGATCAGTTAATAACCAATCTTAGAGGTGGTGGTTTTTGTGGCTTTTGTTCCAGACGGTGAGAAAATTAAAGAGAAGCAAATAAAATGCGGCGCGTCGTACCGAAGAGGAATATAACAGGAGTGCAGACTAAGGGAGTAATTACATAGAACCATTATTATTACTCTAAGGGCCCGAAGACATGAGAATATAAAATTAAAGTTATTGTCTCGAGATTTCCTCCCATCAGGTTGAGTGATTAAACGTTGCAATCGCCATTAAAATAATTGTGTATGATAGAAGAAAACAAAAGATTTAATATTCACTATGTAACGCCCAACACCGGTGCGCGACGAGCACTATGTTTTTTATGTTTTATGTTTGCATGCAATCTTACAGGAACACCCGAAACGACGCAAATCTAAATAGAAGCAAAACGTAAATTCTAGGCATTGAGGAATAGAGTTTTTTTCTAATGCTGGTTGTATACATGATTTTAGTTTGCAACTGTTGGATTTTGAAGGCTCACGGCACTTATAAGGTTTAGAGTTGGAAGAACAATTACATCAGGATTTTCTACACTTCCGCGCAGCACAAAAAGAGCAAGTGCTTAAGTTCGATGCAACGGCAACATTATTGCATCTGTGGCAGTGGGCCACAGTGGGCCACGCGCACAAATGACGAATTGATAGCGCCCCAGCAGCAGTTTCGGTAAGTTTCGACGACGCCGATGGCGACGGCGGCGAGCGTGAGCGCGAATTGCTGCGCGCTGTCGATAAGTCGCAACTATATAGGTAGATTTAGATAGATTAAGATTGAGAGCCGCCATTCTATCTCGCAGCATTGTCTCAACGCGACCGCCGCCTGCCGCCTCCCCTGCCACCGACGGCGCACGGCACACAACGTGCCAGTGGGAACAATCCCGGCGCGTGTTCCAACGAATTGGGTTTTAGAAACTCTCTCGATCATGATATCCGGCTTAATTGGGCGCACTTATTTCGGGGCGGCCAACTTTTAATTTGACGTTGAATAAAGCAAACAATGAAAATTGTTTGAGCTGCCATCTAGTGTTGAAATCCGCAACTGTATTTCATTTTTGCAGTTCATGACGCCATCTAGTATTGCAGATATGAAACTATTTATTAACCGCTCGCAAAGTAGTGTGGTAAAATTTGCGATTTTTATGAACCTTCTATATAAAGTACAGGATAAGCAAAAAGTAGGTGTTTGTCGGAACTAATTTCCACCATAATGGGGATTGCATTTTATAGTTCGTTAATGGTACCTATTTGTCGTATTAAAAGATAAACTCACTCTACTCCCGGCGCCTCCACAAACACCAATTGCCAAAGGCATGGAGTATCAAATCGATAAATAACCAATGTTTTCTTTTTCCTGACTATTATGGGACTAAAACTGTGGATTTGCCGAGGTGCACAAACATACAAACAAACATCCACAGATACAAATAATACACGTTGCCTTTTATTTACAAAGCGGTTCATTTAAGGCTGCAAACAGAAAAGATGTTTATTCTACATTGAATTTAGAGTCTTAAATGTTCAATAACTATAGGCCGTTTTATTTTAGTGTCCAAGATATCGCTACTTTTAGGTTTTCTTTAAATCAACATCATGATTTTTTGCTAAACGAAATAACTCAAAAATGAGAACAACAAATCAAATAACATCATTGGGAAGAGCGTTATATTTGCTAAAATTTGATTTATTTCACAGTGCCTGTAAGATGCAACAACAATCAAGTGGTATTTAGCTCATAGGCAAGAAAAACAAAATGGTACCTATTTTGAAAAAAATCATAAACTTACATAATAATGAAATAACAATTTTAACGTGGTGGTTTAACGATGCTATTTTATGTATAAAATGTTAACAAATTCATTACGTAAACAACAAATGTATCACCAAAATCACGTCCGAAACATGAAAGCGATGGTGGAGGCGCCGGTAGACGCATGTCTTTCCCCATTTGTAAGATTTGCACTTTTAGTATGTCAAAAAGGTACCATCAATGAACACACTCTGCCTTTGTGTGAATTATTTCCACCTATAAACCTATTTCTCCTCTATTAATATTTGTGATTATAAATAACTTGTTTGAATTTTAATTAAAATTAACTGCAAAGACACTGGAATTTTGTGAAACTGTCTTGTGCGGCTCTCTTGAGCAAATGTAATTGTTTAAGAATTCCACGCGTTATTTGCATATGAACATAAATAAAACTTGTCTGAAGTTTTCGCGGAGCCTATACGAAATGCCTCATGACCGGGGTGCTCGGTGTAACCGGGTGGAATTTCCATGAATTTCCATGCCCTTTTCACACTCCACCTCGTGGCGTTACCTTTCCAAAAACCTGACGGCGGCACGGCGCATACCATGTGAAGCGGTGCGCGCTTACATGTCGCGTGCAATTCGCCCCCTCCCCCCTGGTAGCCGCCCCCCTACGCCGGCGGCGTCGCCGGCTCCTCCGGTGCGGTGCGAGCGCGCGAGTGTGCACGTCGGGTTTGATACAAAGCTCGCCGAGCGATAAATCATGTCAACAAATCATGGCGTTATATTATCTTCAAGTACATACAAGAACTAGGAACACGGTATAATAAATAACATGTTTATCAGCGGCGAGTGGTGTATGGTTTTGTAACGGGACGCGCCAACCGCCAGCGCCACTGCTGCCTGCATGTAAAGTCCATAGAGCCATCCATAGTACCATAGTGCCATAGACTATAGAGAACACTAGAGGCCATAGCACACCGAGAGGCAGAGAGATAGCGCACAGGGCTTGTCTCATGGCCTCACGATTCACATGGACCTATGCTGGGCGTTATAATTGGTAGTCGAGGCTCTGGTGTAAGGATGGCACATGGTACGTACGGATGGTACAGATTCGCTTTCCCGTGATGTTCGGCATGCGGCAATGGTGGAAGCGCGAAAGGTGGAACAATGTGCGCAGGATGCGAAGGACGCCGCGCCGGCGAGGAGCGAGACCTGCTGTCGTGCAGTTTATACGTCTGCCCCGACTGCTGTTGGACGGCGCGCCAAATAGCGTCATTGTTTCGCAGAATGCGCTGGTAATGGGGATACAGTGCTGCGGTCATCCAGTTCCGCAATGTCAGCGCACAATGCCGAGACTTGAGGATATGCATCGCCGCACGAAATGATCGCGATATAATTACTGCGAACTGCTATAAACTCAATCTCATCAATTGCTTTTCCCCAAAATCCATTACCACTAATTTAGTCATATTTCAAGGTGACAATCCTCGCGTCCTGTTCATTGCTACCGCGCTTACTAATATTTCAAAAGCCACATTTCAGAAAAAAACACATTGAATTGTGCATTTTAAAGGAAATTGAAGGAAGAACAAAAAACGTAGAAAACTTGCATTACAGTTTAACATGTAAATTCCTCATTTCTTTTATGTTCGTGCACATCGGAAGGCTTCCTTTTCAAAGTCTTCATAAATATGCTTTATGCAACCACGAAATATGGAGAATATCAAAGACGATAGATCTACGCCGGGGCGCCGAGTGCAAAAAGTTTGGAAAAACCCCTCTGACATGCATTGCATCCGCATCTACTTAATTCCTTCTAGTAGATTACTTCGGATCACGATCCCCTTCATGTCGACGACGACGACTCCGAAGGGCGCACGCAGTGCACCCGATAATATCTAATACATATCTATATGGATACACATATTCATCGGACGCCCAGCTCCACAGACTTCTTCCATTCACCGCTTCGTTTTTTTTTCGCATTCGTTTTCTGTACAAATATGTGCAATATCAGGACTCGCTCCGAGTGGAAGAGAACCGGAAATGTTGTTTACGTGTGCCGAATTCCGGCGGAATAGTCTCGCGTCTCGCAGTCGTCGGGAAAAACAAAACAACGCACGAATCAATTTCCATAATCCGAAAACTTCCTTAACGAGCATGCCGGAAGAGCAATGGCTGACAGCCACGCAAACGCCACCTACAATGACTTGCGTGTATTAATGCAGAGGGCAGCACCGTGTAGCACAGTGTCAAGGAGCCGGTTGCAGCAAAAACAACGAAAATGTTACGCAAAAAAGATGAATGTGGCAAGCATTAGCGTTAACAAACAGTCATAAATAACTCATCGATGCCTGTGGGCGAACGTGTATCGTTTTGTAGATGCTCACCCATTCCACTACCCTAGCCCTAGGAGCAACCAACCAAAAAATAAAAGATATTTTTATTATTTATCGTTGACACGCTGACATAAGCGGCAACGCCAATGCTGACAGTGTCACTTTTATTATTAAATTACTTGTATAAGACTAGATAAGACGTTGTAATCCAAACCCTTAACCTAACTTTTAAGCTATGAAGCTATCATAATTTATGCATGAAGGATGTAGGTATGAATAACTTAGGGGCTAAACGAGGACTGCAGTACGCTGAACGCTGATTATATAAAGGGTCGAATGTAAAGTGTAAATCAAATAAAATCGATGCCCCAGCCTTGTAATGTTGTTTTGCTTGTTCGCGCCAGTGTGAAACTTTTTCAATCCAATGCTTTGTGCGATCCGGGGGCTTGCCCGCCTTGCGTCACCAGTCGCATGCGAATCCATTACAATTTGCGTAACCTCTTTCCGTCTATTTGTACAATTTGCATCAGTAAAAGTCAATTGCGCAGCGCCCGATATCGGCCGCCCCGCCTCGACATAAAAGGTACCCCGAATTTTCCGTTTGTCCCGAATCAAACTGTCAAATTGAATCGCATTGAAAAGAATAACAATGGGAATCTAACTAAACGAATGTACATTCCGCCCTCGCCGTCACACAAACATCCGCGTGTTTCATTTACAAGGTATTACAAAAAATCTTCAAACCCCATTTTAAGTGCTTTTCGCTATTCTCGAGATTCGATGAATATAAGGAATATGCAAATGTAGTACAGGAATAACATTTTTGCAAGACTTAAGAATGTCTCTACAAAAGTTTCAAAGATGGTGACTTTTTTTAGTAGCTGTATATGTGTCTACAGCATTTGTAGGAAAGGTGGGTGTTTGGAGTGTAGCGATGGTCGGATGCTTTCAACGGCGGACGCGACAGCAACGACGTACGTGATGCGCAACATTCGTTACACCCAAATGGACGCGAACAAAGAATTAATTGACTGCATAGCAAATATTCACCGGCGCTGGCGTGCGGATATCGCAACGCCGAGTCGAGAGTCCAGTGCGGCTTATTAACTGATTCGGTCGCCTTGGCCCCGACAGCGAGTGCATTTCCACCATCATCCATCATTTATCCATCCGGATTTATGACCACTTTTCGCCATATAGTGAAAAAATAATCACTCCTAGCCTGGGTGTGTTTGCTGTGATGGTCGCGTGAAAATGCGCTGTCAAATCCGGGGAAATTGTTTGCGATGACCATTACGCGCAGGCAGTTGCATTTCCTAGATTAAGGCGTGGATGAAAATCAGTACGCGCGCGGGCGTCATTTCGTAATCGAGTTTTCCCTTCGCGATTCCCGACGGCCTTGTCAATGGCGCACGGCGCATCGCTATGAACAATCATGGCATGCAAGGTGCGAAACGCTGTGTGTGGGTGGCGGGCGCTTTCCGCGCCTCCGGCTCACCTATTCCCCATACGTGCCGCTCCGGCGGTGTGCTTATGAGACGACACCGTCACGATGCCTGCGCTTGCATGCAAACTAGCCTCCGAGGACCGCCCCCTAGAGATGCACCCATCTAGGGATGCAATCCGCACGGATTGCTAAATGAATCACAAATTTTGATTCAACTCGGATTCAAACCTTCATTTACCTCCAAAATTGCAAAATCAACACATCCTGATAGAAAGCTAACTCAATGTATGGAATCGCTCTAAATTAGTTTTAGTAAAGTTGGAAGTTGAACTGACCTCGGTTGCGATTAAATTTTTGCCCCCCTTGGACGATTATTGGAAAATACTTAGATGGCGCCAGGGGTCTGCTGAAAGTGAACGGTTCGTGCGGCTCCAGCGAGGACGATTAATTGATCCATCGTCGCACTGGGTGGTACGTACACACACCGTATACACGCCAATGCCAGGGGGGTGCGCGCTATTAATTTACCATCCTATCTGGCGCACGTATGACTGTGTGTGTATTGCCGGGTGCGAAGGTCCGTAATACTTGCGAAACTACCTGAGACTGTTCCATCCGCCTCCCTCCAGCCCGCGGCCCCGTGGCCCGCGGGTCCGAACCACCCCAAGTTGTTAAACTCCCATCGCTGCTGCCACCCCGGCAACTATGCATGCGATTACAACAGTACTTTAGTCCTTGTCAACTTTAAGGATAACTGGAGCCTTTCTAACGAAATCATCCAACTAATTTCCCGGAAAGGGTCAATAATATACACTGCGGTGCCTTGGCGTGCCTATTAATGATTGTTTTAATTAAGTTACGAACATCAATTGAGCAGGCAGCGAATTCGACGGCGAAGGTGTTCGACACTAGCCGCACACACCACAAAAGGGTGAAAACATTTGTTTCCGATGGTAACAATTATTTAGTACTATTTAAGGGGTAATAATTTATGTACCAACTTTTATTGAATAATTCTCAAAGCATGAGTGCACACACTAATAATAACATAGTTTGATTTGAAATTGTTAAAGTGGAGCCTTTAAACTTATTTTATGAATTTTGATACTCGGTGGTTTTCGACATGAATAAATTGTGCGTGAGTTTGCATGAATATGCTCGCGCTGAAAATATTCGTGCAACGAGATAAATTTTTACAATTTTTATTTGCCATTTTCGAGAGCCACCGCTTAGCTATGTGCCGCGCTGCGCTGTATCTCAGTTCTGGCCGCGATGTTTTGGCTTCAACTCGAAAATACACCGCCGAGAGTTATTTATTGTATGGCTTTATTTTATCGTACTTCGCCAAGCGTCGTGCTGCCTCATGTTGCGCCATAGGTGTATTCTTGGTTGCATAAGTTGTGAGTGGCGAGGGCAGGCGTTGAGGGAAAAATTGTAACCCGAATAGAATATGCGCAATAGAATGCAGATATATTGCTATTGCAGGGCATGAAGAAGCATTTTATTATTTTATTTATTTATTGCAGGGAGGGTCGCCGCCGATGAATGCAACCAATGGCGCTCTGCAATGCATGTGAAATGAATCGCAACGGCATCACAACAATACAACAAATAGCCAACAAACGAACTAACAAGAACAATGTAGCTGCGGTGGCGGTGGTGATGGTGGAGGCGCTGCTAACGCGATGGGAGCGCGATACGCGATCCGCCGAGCCGGCGCTATCCTATAAAACTGTATGAAAGTTGAAAATAATGACTGCGATGTGCGTATAAATCATTTTTATATGCGACCATTGATATTGTAAACATTTCATTCACGGTGCATTAATGCAAAACAAATCGGTTTTCACTCGCGTGCGCGCGCGTTCCCTTCGCGACAAGTTTTAATGTCTTTCGAATTCGCATCGAACTCCAAACTACAACACAATGCACTTCTTTAAAGTACGCAAGATTTATATCTGTTTAAATTCCGTTCTAAAAACATACGCTCATGATGTATTTATATTATATGTGTAAAATTAAAACAGGTGAATACATTTTGGGATATTTTTTACCCCCGCAAAATAAACAGCAATAAATTATTATCGCAATAACATTTTTATTAGCAAAATTTATCTCTCACATCCATTTCGGGGGTGTACCACCACCCTCAAGTAAATCCCCCGGCAGCTGCCGGATTTTGTATAAATTTGGCTAAATACTTGATTATTTGTCAAATATAGTTAGAATAAACGATGCGGCTCTGCATGCTTGAGCCCAGCCTCAGCGAAGCAATGCGAATGAAATGTGGCCGGATAGTTTAAAACAGTCGCGGATTAGAAGATGACGGCGGGCAATAAATTGCGCCGCGCCCGTGCTGGAAACAAGCTCGCACTTGGCCAGATCCGCCCTCCCACCAAACCACGCATTTACCTATCGTATAACGGTCGTTTGCGAAAAACTCTGAGCACCGAAAAACTAAAACGTTGACCTGTACCACACACTTAGTGATATTCGAAACGGGACATGGTGATTTCTAATTTAGTACATAGTGAATGCGCCGGGCAGAAAAAGTAAAAATTTAAATTTAGGAGAATTTGATGCAGTAAGAAGTAGGTAAATAAATTAAATGATCTATTGCATAGGGCAGCATAATGTGGGGCGCGCAGTGTTGGCGTGTGTCTCCGGTAAATAATTTATCGCAACATAGGTGGATTAACCTTTGATTTAGGTGCGCGAGTAGATTACTCTTCAGCTGAAGGGGGTAATCATTAAAGCCGATTGCCCCGACCGCGAGACGTGCGCTCGTGTATCGATCGTAAATTACGCCTTAATCGTTTGTTGACATTCGTTGTGCATTATCACATAATCGCAAACATTTAATTTTAATGCCTTCCCTCCTCGAATTACATCGCTGTCAAAAAATAAATGGTCAAACAATTTAAATCCTTTATTTACACAACCCACATCAACAGCATCAAATTCAGATGATAGCCACATGTCATACGATTGGGAGATTTGTATTTATGCGCTTAAAAACGATATCCTATTTATGATGATGTGATTCGATTTATATTTACAAAATAAAATATTCATTTTATAAATAAACAGTATGCCATTAAGCCTGCCATTGAATTGCTCATTGTCGACGTCAAAAACACGCCCGAGCAATGAATGAAATGGTGGGCACTTGAAAAAAAAAACAACTAAATAAATTCCTATTTTAATCAAGCATAATTCAAATAAATACAATACTACTGCATTGTACTATACTCAACGACGTGGCAGGTTTATTTTTAATTCGAAAATATTTATTTTTATAGCATTGTTTCGCTCGAAATGACACAAATAAAATTACCGAAATATATGTATTGGTTTTTATAGCTGGGATGAAATTAAAACTAATCTAAATACTCGTACGTCTTTAGTGACATGTTTGACATGCAATACATTTTCTTCGTGCTTATTTTCGTGCTCAGATCGATCATATAAAAAACAATCATTTTTTGTTGATTTTTTTGTTCGAACGATTTTTCCGTGCTATCAACGTATCGACAGCAAACAGTTACTTTTTTGTCATATTCCATCGGCATTCGGCGCACATTTTTCCCACCGAATAAAGCCGTCAAGAAGTAAACAAATAAGTTGTACTGCACTACCAATAACGTTCTTTATGATGGAAAGGGGGGATTTGAAGGATAGCAACGCGTAACCACACGTGTATGGCGCTTGATGTTTTGATATTTTTACTTCCACTCGCTCCTAACGATACTATCGATAAGTTTCCCATTGTCGAACGTGCATTGCGGTGGCCATAAACGTCACGTTTTATTTAGCGTTCTTAGCGACTTTTTGGAACGGAACTAAACGCTTCGCGCTGGTTCGATCGCAATCGTCAGCAACAAACGCGATCACAAGCGGAACAAGCCCATAGAGCTGCAAGGATTGGTATAAACACGCTGGGGAATCATCGAATGTGTGCCTAGTGTGCGTAGTGGTTTATCGCGGAAAAAATCGTTTCGAAAGCAATCGGAAGCACGTGAAAATATGGGGAGCGGATAAATTGCGAGCTTTTTTGATTTACTATTGCAATATTACAATAAACAAACTCGACTCTATCGAAATTGCTAGGAAATGAAAATGATGACGTCAAGAAGAATGCTCGATGAAAACAAACTTTCCTATTTTCGCTCCTCACACCACACACATCATTAACGCAGAGCCGATTTTCTTGTTTGCAACTTGGCAACATAAACTGAACTTGATTATGCACCTACATGACTCGATTGAAATATCAATTTGCACTGAATAAATCAATAATTAATAATCGAATGTTCAATAAATACATTCGCAGTCTCGGCATTACATGCTAGAAGATAAATACCTCCAAGCGTAGACCCTACCAAAACCACGAGAGAGAATTACGTGCGTTAAGTTTGATCGTGCCAATTTTCGAGAAACATCAAAGAACGCCAGCGCCGTCGACAATTTGTTCAGGTACTTGCTTCGCATGTACACACTTCCTTTACATGTCTGTGAACTTTGGGTACCTGTATGTGCGAAATGAGCGCCTATTAAATCCACAAAGCATTTAATATTTGTCGCAAACTCGCAAACAGCTCGCGTCACACTAAAACCCACCCCCTTTTAAAGCGGCTGAAATAGTACACAAGGTAAGGCGACGACAAGCATTCGTAAATGTTTAAATGTCGCGAATTAAACGACAACACGCCTTATCTATTTATCAAATTTCGGTCGATTGTTTCGTTCTCCTCTCGTGTAACGATTTCAACGCAATCGGAAATTTCCGTATTTGCCTTGACATACATTTCAAAATTAATTAGTGATTCAACCACACTTATCTTTGACATGCATTCATATGGAATTAAACTAGATTAAATCGTGTTGTGGTTTATACGAAGTGGTAGTTTTGTACTTGCAATTCAATTTTATTGTGTGCTTTTTACGATTGAATGTTTGTCATCCTCTGCGTCCTGCGTGAAAACACATTTTTTACTTTTCATTCTTTTTATGCAGATCATCGGGTTTCATCTGCATGATGCAAATGAAACACTCCACATAAAAACAAACATCAAATAATTACTTATCCCGCAATTGAATTTGAGGCCAAAATTGAGTCCAATTCTCTTTCCCAATACATTAATTTCTATCACCGCTTTAAGGGACTGCGTCACGTCTCCTCGCATATTTTCTAATAAAAACCTCATTTGTCGCGAGTTCTTTTTGCGCCGGGTTCTGTCTGTCCGCCCGTCTGCCACTCATTTCTTTCTTTTATACGCTTCTTTTATCTCTTATATTTAGCAATAATCCGTTATCCTTTATCAAGATAATATGTATTTGTGTATGTATAAGGAGGGTGCGAGCGGAGTCTTTAGGTATCCTTAAAGTCGGAATATAAATAATAAAAAAGCGTATATAGCGGTAACGCTCCCTCGAACGCTTATCGATTACCAGAGGGCATAAAGTTCGTTTTTTCCCGCTCTTTGCAAAACCTCGTTCACTATATAGACACACGAATTTTCTCTCCTCCTTGCGCTTGGGAACGCGTTTTTTTCCTCTCCGTGGCCTCACCTCGCCGAACTTCACGTCGGTTTCCACGAAGTGCGGAACCTGTAGAAGTAGAGCGTCGGGAGAAAAAAAAAGAAAGCGACAAAAAAGCAGTCGAAGGCGATGAAACAATAAAAAGCTTTAATGTCGGGGTGTATTTTTCCGCCGGGCATTTATATAAAAGACCTCTCGATATAGGTCTTTTTCGGCTGCGTGGGAAATTTATACATTTTTATATTTGCGCAAATATCTCCACCGAAAAGGTGAACATTGCAATTATATGTATTTGCCACACCGGCGGCATCCAGGTATGAAATAACGATAAAATACCATTTGGCACGTCCATCAATGACACGACGACTCAACGACTTACTGATATTTTACAGTAAAATAAGAGAATCAAAAAGTCTACGTGAATTCAATATTTGCGTATTTTTAGTACAAAATCAAGAAAGGAAATAAGTCGCATCATTGCGTAAGATAAAATAAAAAAACAAGAGAAACGTCTTGAGTAGAATGCCAGAGGAAAATTCCGCCTGCACGTAGAGCGTACGAAATGCGTATTTACACATCGCGGAGACAAACAATTCAGCATTTCCGCACCAAAAGCAGCACCTTGGATCGTCGCATTCTGTGCAGAGTGTTCAGGTGTGCGCGAACCCTTGAGAGTGTGCGGCTGGCACTGGGTGGCAAATAATTCAACTTAGGATGGCACGACTAGATTTTCCTATGCGCGTACAAAACAATGCAAGGCAGTCGCCGAATATAAATTTGCACGAAAAGATGACACGCTTTCTTATGCGGCTTGCCGCACCAATGCGTTAATCGTAAAAAACGCTTGGCAAGAAAATATCTTGCGACTTGCGAGAAGACAAGAAATATCCAAAGCAGAAAATTAGAGTTTTCGCCCGCAGTTGGGTACTCTTCTGCAAGTACAAAATTAAAATTTTTAATTAAATTAAAAACATCGTGTCTAATTTGTTTCGGGCTTTTGCGTTTCTTCCGCGGGAGTTTAAGCCATTGTGTTGAAGAGTGGAGGCGCCGGGCGCAAAAAATCACGTTGCACAACACCAGGCAGCGGCAGCGGTTGGTGGTGGTAAATCGTCAAAAATTCGTACTCCCCGAGACTTATTCAATTATGTGCGCGGGCTGAGCGCGCGCGTCACCGTCTTTTATGATAACGTAAAGGTCGCGCGATATTTCAGCGGCGGCAGATTCGCGGAATGGCTGCGGCCGTGGTTATTGCCCATCCGGATCCCGATTTATTAGAATGGCACCCCATATAATATCCCGTGGTCGATCCGTGCGCTGCAACTCCTCCATACGCACACACAAAACGCCGACCCCGGCTCGATATTACCACCCCGCAATAAGCTTCTTCATTGATATTTATCGCAATATGTTTCAAATAATGACTTTTTTCCAAGATTCCAATTTAACTGTGTTCATAAACATTGCGTATATTAGGTTGCCTATATTCGTTTCACAAAGAAAATGTTGTGTGCAGCTATCTCAATACGAATGGGCGGCGAAAGTGCAATGTAACGACTTTTTAATTTTTTGTTTCTGGATTGAAAATGTCACACCGCACATACGTCTCCCATGCGAGATGGAAGGGTGTGCGACTTTCAATTCCTATCTGCCGAGCGCTTCCTCATTCGTCTTCCTCGCTTCCTATGGATTTTAAAAAGCTTCCGCCGCAGTCGTCGCCACAGCCGCATCGGAAAACTCGCAGTCTCTCTCGCCTCTAAGACTCCTGCGCTCGGCGCGCCCGGAATAAACGAAACCCGGTGACGAACGTGTGTAATGAAGTTCGGCGGCGGCGGCGGCGGCGGGATTCGGCACACGGAAAACTCGTCCTCGCATTGAGAATGCCGCGCACCCTGTTATTTATATGATTCGATGGAAACCGGCGGAGCGCGTATTGATGCCGAGTGTTAAGAGGGTGCGGAAAAAAGGGGTTGCCCCCGCGCCGCCGCCACTCGACGAGCCGAAGCACTCTGAATACGTGCGAACTAATACACGCGTTGCGCACACATGCACGTCACATCCGACGAACGAAAAACGGCTTCCTTCGAAGCAGACGAACCAACTGCCAGGAGTGTGTGGTGGGGCAATGTGCTGGTGAATGTGCCCCGGCGCACGATTACGATTGTGAAATTGCGCCGAGTGTGGGTGCGAAAGGAAAGCCGGGAACGCAGGAACTGAGGGGATGGCACTTTTAATCCGTCAGAATAGACTTCGACAGGCGCGTTTGTCAAACAGTGCCGGCGCCATCACACACCAAGTGAACACATGCGCGCGCGCCTCACGATTGCGACTCAATCCCGCGCACCAAACCACCCTCGTTGATAAATCGAAGAAAGAACCTGAAAGGAACCTGCAATCACTCGAATAATAATGCAAGATGCTCAATGCTTCAGTATTAATACACTGCAGATTTTAATTCAGCCGGAATTTGAAATCGAAAAAAGTCGCCATTGTTTGCGCACTCCAAAGGCTACAAAAGTGTATCCACCGGGGGCAGGTTGAATCACAAGCACACTCTCTTATCAGGACGCGTCAAGCATCGCCCGAGTCAGCACCGTGTGCTGCTCCGTGAAAAGTCTTAATTAAATCTGCAAAGGAAGGAAGGAAAACGTTCTCCTGCCGCTGCCGGCTTCGACCTAATTGATTGGCGGTCCTACGATTGCCTTTTCCAAGGACGCGCACGTCCTTGTCGCCTCGCTGCGCTTCACAACACTCACTATTATACCGCGTCGCAAAAGTCCCAACTCCAAACTCTCGCCTCCGCAGCGCCCTTATACTGATGAAGATGAACGAAACGCAGCGCTATTGGACACTGCTGCCTTGTATAGGGTTGAGAAAAAGAGCGAACGCCGAGAGCAAGCCGCTTTTCGGTGTCGCCCGCTTCGATTCAATGTGACAGCTAAAAGATTAAAATCTTTCGCTCGCTGTTCTCCCTTATCTCGGACGCCTCAGACATCGACATGTCCAATATTTTATATGCTCCCCGCTCAGTGCCTGGACGATGCGTTCGGCGCGATTGTGCAAACCGCCACCGTCGTCGCGGCCGTCGAATGCATTGCCCTACACCCACACAAGCAAAAGGCAATACCCAAAAGCAGCATTCCCGTCGCTGCCACTCATGTATTTTATTCAATTTTCTCGGCGGTGCGGCGACTTCGTGTAACTGTCCAAAATCCTCCCACGTCCGACATGCGGACGATTTTTAATGATTTCAAACCCAAGCATACAATGTGATCTAAATTTAAGCACATTGCCGGCAATTCGGCGACATGAATAAGATAACACAGTGGCTATATTTAGCAATTTATATATTTGCTTATTTGCTTGTTTTTCCACATGTCCACTTCCATGAATTCTTGTGACCTTTTTGGGCTGGTCCCTACTTTTTGTGGACACTCGTACTCCCTCCATGACTGACAATTTCTATAAAATTTTATTCATACTTTCCAAGCTGAATTTTAATGGAAAAACGTCGAAACATGTCGCCTGTTTTCCTTATTCTCCGCATCTCTCCGCACAACATTTCATAACCCATTCCACATGCGTCGGCTGCCTCCCGCAACCCTCGGCAAAATAGTTGGGTCGCAAAACTCCAACGAACGACTGGCTTTCAGTCTCTTTTAGTTTCTTATCAGCTGCGACGCACTCGCATCTCGCACATTATTTAAAATAGCGCCCGCGCGTTTTACAACTTTCGGAAAGGGGCTCTTAGTTCCTCGCCGCTTCCGATAGCTTGTGTGGCCGCTGGTGGTGCGGTAATAGTGGCGGCGGCGGCGGCGCGCGGCGGTTTCGCACGATGCGTGCAGTGCGCTTCGCGCAATGTATGCGGGCTCGATGGCGGATGGTTGCTTTTTTATGACGTCAAGTCTGCGAGCTTATCTGAGTTCGGCGGCGGCACATTTCATTTATCTTCTTCACGGTTGACTGCTGCCACTCGGCGCGCGCCAACTGCGAGCCGAGCCTCATCACCGCCGACGAGCGAGGAGTGTCACTCGCATCTTTTTCGATGAACAACCCGAGGTTTTCGGCGCCGGCACCTTTTCGACCGCGTGTCATAAATTCCAAGGCGTGCCATCCCCCCATCCCCCCATCCTTCAAGGCATATTCTACCTATAGAAGATGTTCATTCTTTTTGGCCTATACATTTGTTGATTAATTCTGTTCACAGGGCTTTAAACCGCCAGAATCGAGCAAATGTATTGTTTTAAGTGTTACATTTACAATCGTGTTATATTTTGCGCACACATTACAATGCTTGGGCGCATTTACGTGGAAAAGCATTAGAAGCAGCAGCATATGAATCCATTTGGAAAACCGCATGCATTTGTAGTATCTATTTAAGCATTTATTCCAATTTCGCTTTGCGAGTTTGTCGGCAGTCGCCGCGGAGTCAAAAGCAATACGGAGTACTGGCATTCGTGCCTTGCGTACCCGATATTCGATATTATTATTATTATTGCCATATTGCGATGAGTGAGTTTTGCTCACTGCCGCCATCCAGCTGTTACAAGCGCACAAAATACACGCCACCACCCACATTTCCCTCAATGCACCCATTTTCCATCTCTAATTAAATAGTATTAGTATCAGCAGCACTTATAATCCGTGTAATTAGCAGAACAAAGATGGCAAATGCATTTAATTCACAACATTCTACAAATTTAAAAATCAAGAATTTAATTTCATCCCTTCCTCAGTTGATTGTGGTAATATTTTCCTTTCCCCCCTTCTCTTTTTATTTATGTGTTTTGTTTGACGCTGAAGTTTAATTCGACGACAGGACGCCGCGCCGCCGCTGCTGAGAGGGAGTTAGTTTAATTTTCGATTTTGCGATGCCCAGATTTGCGATTTCAGCCCAAAGCTAAGTAAAAGTAAAAACAAACAAATCTTCGGCGACTCGTGTTGTTGTTGTCGTTGGGTGTTACGGCAGTGTTTCGGCAGCCGCCTGCGACGGCTGCCACGGCGGCGACGACGGCGGTGTCTATGGGCTCCGCGCCGGTCCCTCGGGGGTCGGCTTAATGTAATTTTCGGGAAAATCGCTCGTCGCAGCAACAGCGTCAAACTTGCCTCCTGCCTCCGCCGCTGCGAACGAGTCGGCTAAACTTAATTAGCTGGTAATTATAACTTTTCGAAAATACGCTGGTTATCACATTCTTATTCGTCAATTTACTACCATAGACTTACTTTCCGAATGAGGGGGGAGCATGCCGAGGGGATTTCGCTGATATACTGTTGTTTTCGTTAGATATTCATTCCAAACAAAGCATTAACAATAGTCTGGATGAATCTAAAAAAGCATCATTTTCAGTACTCTAATCATCCGTACGGTTTATGTTCTTTGAAATCAGATTGCTTAGAAATATTTATGCGATTTGATACATGCTGTATATCAGTCTGCTTAACTTTCAACGAACTTTCAAGAAATTGACAACTTTACTATTATATCATTACTATTTCAATTAGACCCAGCGAGAACTAAAATCGGAACTCATTAGGAGAGCGAATAAGGCAAGCGACAATAGAAAATAAGTTTAAAAAGCTAACGAGAAACGGCGAGCTTTTATTGATAGTGCAGCATAATCTCGAAATGGCTTTCCCATCGTAACACGTGGATAACTTTCGTTAAAACCCCAAGTCACCTGCATTAATATTAGCGTTTAATTGAAATTCTCGGAATTAGTTCGCTAAGGACGAATTGAAATTATATTCCTGCTTCAGGCCTTTATACAGTAAATCGATAAAGATTAAAAATACAATCGTCTAAATAAAAATCCGAATCAATGTTAAGAAGATTGATTGTGTTTTGAGTTAGTTGTGAAAGCAATTTAAGAAGTATAATTTGCCCATTGAATGGCAAAAAATTGCGATTTTCGTTCTGATTTCGACGGCTTGACATTTTTGGTAAATTTGACCGTAAAATGTGAGCGGCGAATAAATCGAAGCCGACATTCCAAGGAAGCAAAGTCATCGATGCGTAGGAGCCCAACGCGGAAGGAAAAGGCGGTGGGGGCAGTGGCGGTGGGCGGTGCGGGGACGCGAAACAAAACTTTCCAGAATTTGCAGCAGCAATTTTAAGCTTTTGCGCGCATTATTCGCCTTCATGCGAAAAGCAGAGGACTGTGAAACGGCGAAAATCGTTCATTCATATTACGATAATGCGCCATTACATTATCGAGCCAAGAAACGAAAAATATCGAATGAAGTATGTGACGGTACTAAACTTTTCGATATCGTGCACGAGCGTTTGAAGAACGGCCGCGCATAAGTTGGATGGCATATATAGATATAATAATAATATCCAAAGAAATATACGTCATATTTTAAGGCAAGCCTAAAGTGATTTCTTTTGTCGTATGGGGAAAAGATAATGGGACGGAAGGAAGTTACATAGTAAGAAGCTTTGTGTTGTCAAACAAGAAATTTGATCCCTTTTGCAATATCTATATCCTTCGCACGACGTCGCCCACCGGGTGTGTAACGTATGATAGTGATAGTGCAGTCAGAAATGAATCGAGTCTCAAAAACTGCCAATAGAAGCCACCACACCGCCCAAAACGGTTGAACGATAATGGGAAAATTGTTATGTCACAGAATCCTGTTGTTATCAGATGAAGATTACAAATTATATCAAGAAATCAAGCAAATCATTATAAATAAATCCATCATAACCATTGCATTTGAATCTGCAGATTTGCAAATCTGCAATCAGATTGCAAACATTAATGAAAATTAAAATAACTCTTGAAAGCGTCGCGCACAATGAACATCGTATTAAAACCTTCGTTCTTCATTTGCACATAATTCCGCCATTCGCGCCCCAAACTCCAATACGAATTCTAAGCGTTTTCACGTTTATTAATGAGCATTGCGCCAATTAAAAAAGCCGAGATTCGACGCCGCCCGTTCGCTTGTAGGGAGTTTTCCACCACCGCGCACTCGCCATTAAAGCTCATTCTTTAGCGAACATTTCTCCGCGCTAACAACGTGCAAAAACCTATGCATATTAACAGAATGCTCAACTTCCTGGCTTGTTTCAATGCAGCCGACTTTTCCTGGCTGAAAAAAACACTCTCCTCCGAGGTAAACACAACGTCAGCACTTTCGCGTTTCATAATGATGGTATTGCTGCAAAAATCAAAAGATAAATTTACTCAGAAACTAAATAAATATTTAATGCACAAAGTACTATTAATATATAATCTTTCTTGAATATAATAATAGAGAAATATTTAAATGGTAAGTAAATTCAACGTTTGGATTTATCAGAAAGAAAATCATTTGTAGACACGGTGGCGCTATCTGTAGAATGCGAGTTGAAGGAAACCCACCAAAAAGTTGGCAGATATCGTTTGGTGGATTGGTGGTAACGGCGGTAACGATTTGATTGTCCGCCTCCTCCTTTAGCAATTTCGCCCGCAACGCCAGAATGAATTCGTCGCTTCATTCATCCAATCAGTTTTGAAACTGCATTTGAAACTTTATTTAAGTGCAAATTCGTGTAACGAATTTATATCAACGTAATAATTCATGAGAAAAGCAATTGAATTATACGAAATCCAATTGTCAATTGTCCAAATCTTCTACGAACAGGATCAGTCACATAATTTTGCGTTATTGCTTAGTTATAATGTTAATATGGATAATAACAATTATTGTTAGTTAATTTTTAGCAAAATATAAATCAAATCAAAACAGTCACTATCAATCAAAGTTGTGATGTTATTTTACGCATTGGAATTCGATTCAAACGAGTTTAATTATAATAATTATCACTCGTAATAACTCAATTAACTAATACAAATATGTTATCTGTCAAAATAAACGGATATTTAGGGATTAGTGCATTGTATTAATTGATTAAAATTGCTTTTATTCGATATCGTATTGCAACTCAAATTTTTAATACCTGTACCCCATAAGTTGGAAAAAAGATTATTTCTTTGAAATCTATCAGCATAAGTTTAAATTTATCGGCAACGAGGATATGTAGTCCATGGCAAAAATCCATCACCAGTGCGTGACTTGGAATCGTTATAAATGAGAACTGCGCATTGTGCATCATTATTGATGTCATCATCTCTCAAAGAAGCACAAGTCACTCCGCATCCACCACCTGCAATTGTTAAATAAATATGATGAAATATTATTACATTTTAAAAGTTGGTACATACCAGGTTGATCCGTTGTGGAGCACCAATACAACTCACTAATTTGAAAAATGCCATGATCACCCGATTGAGTGTTGTGCGCCGTAGTTTCGTATTGCGATTCTTCCCTGACGATGCATTGCCATGTGCTTAACACATTTGGATCTGCACCAGCTCTACGAAGGGTATCATCTAACTCACCCTGAGACACATGCCTTGCGCTACAGAATGCAACAGTTGCAAAGAACAAAATTGTAACAGCAATAATACGCATTGTTATTGGATGTTTGTGCAAATTGGATGTACTTCAAATGTTTCAAATGTTTAACTGTTAACCGCTAATAGTTTCAAGTGTTATTTATATCAAAAATTGTGCCAATTCAACTAGTGCAGTTTTTCACAGCACCTGATAAAAATTGATAACGTGGAAGGTATGATAGGAATTAATATTTAAAAATAAAAGTCGTCATTATACAAGGTACTACTTAAATTAATATGTGCTATGATAATTACTGATAATTTGCAAGGTAAATCTTTGTTTAAAATAACTAACCGGTTTTATTGCATCGTGAAGTCATTGATTGTGTATCATTAATATTGCAATTGTATGGAATACTTAGATGGAAAGCTGTGAAGGATTAATTATACTTTTTTTGTGCACAGTAAAATCGTCTACAATTTTAAATTGCGTTTGAAAAATGTTCTGATTGATAAGTTGACATGCAACGCGGTGTGCATAAATAATAAATTACGAAAAATCGCAACAATTTCACAAGGAAACACATGAACATTAAACCCTTCAAGCAAAAACGCAAAATATGTATTAGCTATGTAACTGTAGGTACATACATAAAAATTAACAGGAATTTACAAACATAATAATATAGCTCACGTAACAGAAGTTATTTATAAGTTTAACTAAACATCAAAACAAAGAATCAAATGCATATTGCACTCCCAATCTACCATAACGTTAACAGTTAAGAAACGTACGTAAACAGTGACCGCTCATTGGAGCACAAAATAAATTTGGTCAAAGTTAGTTTCATTAGTTTCCCATAGATGGCGCTATGGTAAACAAAGCAAAATATCTTTCATCCCCTAGCTGCCGAACGGTGCGTCCTAGGAACGTGTGGTTTACGCAAATTAGTTCCAAATATATGCCTCTATCGACATACCAAATTTCATCTCGATGCGAGCATTTTGAA
>JARJDQ010015930.1:0-53339 GCA_030264215.1 Geostiba sp. GC000077 | reverse complement strand
TTGGTTCGGCATAGTTCGAAGAGCATTCAATTGGTAAACAACTTCGTTATAAAATGATAAAAAATAAAATGAAACACTGAAATATTTCTGTTTGGTGAAGTTTGCTATGAACAAGTGGTAGAGTAAGAAATCATTTCGAAAATTACCATTTTAATAAATCACTTTGTAGATTGCTCCTTTATGGGAGATAGGTAAAAGTAGAAGGGTGAGAAGCGCTGTCGGCATCTCGCTGCCTCCCTGCCTCCCTGCAGGTTGCAGGATTCCTTACAGCGTGGCCCCGTGCGCCGTCAGCGCTTGGCGGCTGCTATGCTCACCTATAATTTGGGCCAATCAGCGGGTTATAAGTACGTCTTGATGAGACGTAATTAGGACGCGCTGCTTTATACCTCGAACCCTCCCAGAGTTCATCATAATGACTCCCGCTCGAGTGAGAATAGCAATTTAGAAAGTTTGAAATATGATAAGATCGAATTTCACCTCGCATATAACAACAAGCAAGAAATAACTGCAAACTTTACAAAACGCATTGCAGTATTATGAGTTCATGAGGGTGGATCTGGATCCTGGATGTATTGCAAAAATATGGCATACATGTGCCGGGAGGGTCTTATCAACGAATGATTGGCGATGGGGAAAAAGGAAAAAGTATAGAAAGCAAATCCATCAGATTGCGATTCAAAGCTTTGGGATAGAACGGATAGACGATGCACATGATGATGATGTGTGCGCTGGGCGCTCTCACGAAGGGTGCGACTAATCCCATCAGATCGGCGAAGGTGCGAGCGCACACCTCGCATGCGCATTGTCGGCACCCCCTCCGTGCATCATGCGTGTCTAGTCAGATTATCCTGCGGAATTGCAGGCACAATGCGCCGCGTGCAATGCTTCATTATATTTTATTTATTCTTGGTGCGCAGGCAATCCGATTTGTATTGAAAATGGTGTCTGAGTGTGAAAATCGCCCACATGATAACACAGATATAAAACATCCATACATACAGGAATACATACAGGGTGATCCAGAACCACATATTCACTGAATTAAATGTACGGCTGTATCGAAGGTTCATACAGCCAACCTGCGTGATGACTTTGTCTTTAAACTAAAACATCTTGTAACTCTTAGTTAAAGAAATTAAAATTTGTCTGTGTTTTGTTTTTGAAAGAAGAAGAAATGCTCTTTTAGATAAAGTAATTTTTAGTTGCCACCGTTATAATGCTTCAACGCCAAAAGATATTAGATATTAAATGAAATTTTTATTAAAACATTTTTAATGTTCTGTAACTTGTGGAACTGAAACTTTAGAGAAGAAAGAGTTTATAAGTAACAGGGTATTTTTAGTGTACTATGATGTTACACATTGTATACAGTGTCTCATAGTTTTAATATATTCGCTAGATGTAATTGAAATATTGCTGCAACAAAATGAATAGTGTCTGTCTCACATGATAACAAAGATATAAAACATCCATACGGGGTGATCCAAAAACATATATTCACCAAAATTATTCTACACCAAATTAAATTTACGGCCGGGCCGTATCGAAGATACATACGGCCAACCCGCGTGACGACTTTCTCTTAATTAAATTCTTAATTAAAGAAATTAAAATTTTACTGTTTTGTATTCAAAAGGAAACCAAAGTTATTGTTATATACCATTTAAAAGCTTCAAAGCCAAAAGATATTAGATATTAAATGAAAATTTTCTTTAAAAATGTTCAATGTCCTGAAACTTTTGGAATTGAAACTCTTTAAAAGAAAGTATTTATGAGTAACAGGATATTGTTAGTGTGGTATGATGATACACCCAGTATAGAACATTTCATAGTTTTAATATATTCACTAGGTGTAATTGAAATATGGCAGCAACAAAGTGAATAACAAAGCAGGCAAAAAAGCAAATCTTTAAACAACGAACGCAACCCCTAATTAAATCTGCACGGTGTACATCAAAACCAATATGTGCTATATTTAAGCAAGCAATCCGGCACGGCACGACGTGCGCCGTAGCTGCGAGCGGTTGGTGGCTGAAGAGGGAATTGTTATAGGGTATAGGGAGGTATAATATACCTATATAAAATGTTTGATCCGTAATGCAAATATTTGCGGACGACTAACGTTATACAAAAAGCCGAGCGCAGCGCGCGTATGGCAGGAAGTAAGGCCAGGCGCAAGCCAACAAGAAGGTTAAAGTTGGAATATGGAATGGGAGAAGAAGTGCCTGGAACCCTGGAAGGTAAGTAATGCTGCCTGCTGCGCATTGGAATTGTCGCTATGGCGCTAATTCGTGAATAGCACTTTGATGAATATTTTAATTCAATTTCACGAGCCCCCTTTTAAGAGAAAAATCAACATTGTCTACATCTCTACACGGTGTTCTTCATCAAGAGAGTTGGAGAGTTTACCGTGATTTCCTCTCCAGAGTAGAAACGGTGGAAATTAGAAAGATGCACTAGGGACAGAATAACAAAAAAAAACCTGATGTGTATTCGTAATTAACTAAGAGTCACAGTCGCACTGTTGGGAATGGTTAGATGTTGGAAGAGGCTGTGTTGGCAGAGATAACGCCCCGACCCCTTTTCTTTCCTCGCCTTCACCGTCACTGCAAATTAGATGCGACCGATGCTACGCTCATATAACAAGTGAATCTTGGAGAGTTGAGAGTGGAAAGAGTATCAGCATATGAATGAAGCAATTAGTTACAGTTCCCCTTCAGTCTTTCAAAACTCTTTCCAAATCTCCGTGGTGGCCTTGAGATGGAACGATGGAAGTGTGTGGTGCAAGTGCGCCGCGTGTGCGAGCTTTTGGGGTGGACGGTGGATCGCCGCAAGGGAACGGCGTACACCTCCACCTTATATACATCTACCCTCCCAGGTCCTCGGTCCTCGGTCCTGCAAGTGCATCTGGGTGCTGGGCATCTGGGCAAAAGAGGGATCTACCTATATGCACGCCGTCCCCTGATTACATAGTGACTCATATTATGGGGGTGCTTCGATCGGTGTGTTGGCATACCTATTACCGTTACCGGATACGCCCAGCATCTGTGTGTACAGCCACGGTGTGCTGCGGATCAAAAGCAATCAAGATGCACTTGTTCTCCGCCGCCTTCTGTTCAATTGCAAAACCCACCACTCGAGCGGACGGACCGCACACGGACGTCTGGTAAATAACTCACAGTCGCATTAGAAAGAAGCGTAGCAGACAAAAAGAATACGGCTGCGAATTAAAGTGCAGAATGCCAGGGCCTGCAGGTTTGTTGAGTTTTCATAATGTCATCTCAAACACGCCGAAAAACCGCATTTGGCCCGAACAAATAAAATCAAAGAACAAACGATTAACGATTGGAAAATAATTGATGTACCACTAAAAGTGTGTATCTGCAGCACATGTTAACGATAGAAGAATAATTGCAGCGTTAATAAAACACGGATAATGCGCATTATCGTGTGCATTGTGTACGCACAGATTTTTGTATCGCAAAAAAAAAAAGAACGGGCTACATTGTCCGGCTTTATGCCGTCATCATCGCTGGTTTTACATAATTACCGCACGTTCAATCAAAAAAGCGCGCGCGCTACCGAATAGTTACCGTCATCGCGCCAGCAGCGCCAGCAGCACATATTCAAAGTGAAAATAAGCTGTGATATTTATTGGCGCTCGTAAAACGCAGAAAATGCCAAAGCAAATTCCCGCTGTTTTTCACGCGCTTCCCAATTTTTTTTTGTTGCCGCGCGCCACACGAACAATAATAAAAATAACGTTTTTAATTACCGATCCGCGATGTGCCCTGCGCCGGTGCGTCGAGTGTATTTTTAGTTACGGTTTTATTGTCGCTGGTGCGTTCGCCGGGAGGGAATGGTTGGAAATCATTTAAAATAAAATTCATTGAGCGCAAACTATCGCCGCATTTTTTTTCCCACTTGGCACCGACGCGCGACGTAATAGTGGCGTCGCGCGACGCCGTTTTTAAATGATACATTAACATCGGCATCAATAAATCTTTACGCAGTTTCCTCGCGCAACACGCCTCGATGATAAACGCGGCGGCGGCAGCCCCGTTCACAGTTGCAAGTTATACGATCGCGCTATTAGCTGAAGAGCGCTGCGCATTGAGGATTGACATGGCGGCGATGAGGAACATGCGTTTTCTGCAATTTAAAATAGACTTTTAATTGAATTTACCGCTGGGGCATTATGGCCAACTTCAAAGATGCGCCGTCGTTGAATTCTACTGTCACGTAATAAAATAACAGTATAAGCTTTGATTCACGCGCCGACCACACCAACTTTCTTTGAGATAAAGCAACCATTGACGGACTATCCAAGCTAGAGTGGACTGACCGTCACTGGTGCCCTTAACTTGATAGAAAGTTATGTATTGTGTTTTGAATAAATATTAAAATTCCTGTAATAAAAAAAAACTTTCTTTGACTTTAGACCTTAAACGTATAAAGCAACCATTAACTGTCAGTTCAGACTGATGTGGATTGACCGTCAATGGAACCCTTAACAAGATAGAATTGCATGAATGGTGTTTTGAATAAACATTAATAGTTCTGCCATAAAAAAAAACTTTCTTTAGCTTTGGACTTCAGACTCACGAAAAGTTCAGTCTGTTGTGGACTGACCGTCAATGGAATCCTTAACAACACATATGTATTATTGTCGCTTTGCAAAATATTAAGTGTTCTACCATAAAAAAAACATTTTTTTTGGCTTTGAACTTTAGACTCTTAAAGCAACCATTGACCGTCAGTGCGGACTGGTGTGGATGTGAACTGTCCGTCAATAGAACCCTTAACATGATATAAATGCACGTGTTTGGTGTTTTGCATAAATATTTATTGTCCTCCAATAAAAGAAAATGCTTCAAGTACCGATTGGTGGATGTGCCATGCGCGTGCGCTTGAGTAAAAGTCCTGAAGTTGATTTATTATGGCGCGCTGCTCTTAAACGCACTAAAACTCGGCGCAATAATAAAAATTCAATCAAGCCGTCCACATTTTTATCATTAGTTTAACATGGGCATAATGCGCCGGTGCTAGTAAAAATCATCGTTAAATCCGCCATTCACTTAATATCACGTCTACACGTGCACACCAACACATCCGCATGTCACGTCCAGGTCCAATAGGTGCGCCATACACGCGTATATATAGAACTAGTTAGCGTGTTAATGGCATTCTTAAATTATCCTTCAATTTGGATGGAGCATAATGAAGCGCCTTCTTATAAAACCCTCTGGGAAGTTATATTAAATTCTAATTTTATTTTATGAACACCAATAGAGGTATAACTAACAGTTTAATTGCTTCTGCGTGTCGTAATCAAACTTTTCTAAATTATGCAGTTATGAAATAAAAGTGGGGAGTTCAGGACAATAAATTACATTCATACAGTCATAAAGCGCGGCGATATTAATAAAAAGGCATTATGAGTATTTAGCAGGAGGCAATGTGCATGCGCCGGGCACATTTTTTAACACCTCGTCTAGGTGCGTTCCCTGTGGGTTAAAAACTAAGGAGAAAATATCACGGCCGAGTGCGGTTGCAACTGTCCACCGGTTAGAGACGGGCGCGAGCGACGATATGTCAAGAAACCATTAGCCGAAACATAAATGGCGTGGGCGTAAGCATCAACACATTAATCTGAAGCGCACGGCGGCGCTCGCCCGCAGGGCCGCTGCTCGCGCATATACATACATTCGACGTGCGCAGCAGGGAAAATCAACAACGTCCTGAAGGCGACAGGTAAGATCTAAGGCGAAATCAGAAGAAATGGATGAAGAAACCGAGGCATTGCCATCGCAGCCAAGCAACTGCACTTCCTTGCCGCCGCCGCCGCCGAGTGGAGAGTCAATAAATCCACTCTCACTCCGTATGAATTGAGGCTTTGGCTTGCACCGCCGCCCACCGCCCGCCGACACTGAACAAACATCGCCAAATTGCCAAGAAAATTACCTGCGGTGGCTAAGTTCATTACAGCGCCACTAATAAGCGCTCATTTATAAACTTCTCAAGTCGATGCCAACAATTATAAACTACATTAGCGCGCAACGTGTCTGGCCGGTGTTCGTATACGTGCCAAAACAACTTGTAAACTCAATTACAAATACCTGGGAGTCGAAAAATCGAGATTCTTACTAAAAAAATGAATATTGCTACATTTTTTTAATATTGAATTTTATTTCAGTACCCAGCAACAAGGAACATAATCGTTTATCAAAAAAGCGTCTCGCTTCCCAGCACACAAGTGTACTCCCTCTGAGGACGAGACAGGATAGCGCCGCCATCGTCATCATCGTCGCGACAAGCGGCGTCAGCTGACAGCAGCACGAATCATTAATAATTTTACCTCGGCCGTAATTTATTAAATCATTTTATCGAATTTTCACTCACTTGCGGTGTGGCGCAGATAAAATTCGATAAAACTCGATTAGCACTTCTCGGGCTTACCTGCAACAGAAAATAAACGACGTTAGCGTATAGTATACGAAGCCTTTATTTTATTGTGCATTCAAAAATCGTCCGCGCATGATTAAGTATTCACTACTTGTTCTGTGATAGACGCAGAGGAACGCCAAAAAGAAGGAGGGTAAAAGGCGCAAAAATGCAGGTCCCATCGCAAGGACTCGCTCGTGTTTCGATACTTGAATGACTAATTAATTACATTTCCTAGCTCGTTAGCATAAATTACTTATACCTACGTCTTCAACGACCTAACGTCATTTTATTGACTTGAGGCTTATTCTTCTTTTCATCCGGTTTGTCCCGAAGAAAAGAAAGTAGGTATAATTTGGAAAATTAAGTATCATCTTAAAAATAACAAAGAGCAACATAGGAGTAATTTCCAGATTGCATTCTCCCTCTAAATAAAACCAAAACAAGGTGATAAAAGCGATAAGTTCAACGTTTCAAGGATTCGCGTGTCCACCCAAAGCACATAGACACCTCACAATATCAACGATTCTATTGTTAAGCAGCCAGCACCCCAGGAAGCATCAAAGCACATTCTCTCTGGCATTCTTCGAAAGAGAAACGTATAATGCGATACAGAATCTACGACCTCCGAAAAACGTCGTAGTCGTAGTACGAACTGTAAATTGTAATGGATTAAATAAGCAAGGAGGAGAATAAATGTCAGCCACCCAGTCGGTGGGCATACCGAATGTTATCGCAAGGAGCTTGCTCGCCTGATCTGACGATGGCGCCTTTTCATATCCGGGCCCTGGTTTCATCCTTTATGGTTGGACAATAGGTCATTATCGCCCATTTTCTCCCACTCACTGCGGTCCGAAATACGGCCTTGATGCGTTTCCGGCCCATTGTCTAAGATTTTTCCTACCTACAGGTCCTAGAACCTCCGAAAATCACTACAAATTGATTTTTACGATCGGAAAAGAAAAAACGGTCCTAAAATGAGATTTATGCAATTTTAACTGAAACACGCTGTAACATACAGTATGGTAAATTTTGGCATAGACATAAATTCCATGCGTTTTACGAGGTGAAGTAATCATGTCGCAATTTCGCTTTGATCATCGTCCTACCTAGCCCACCACCATTCACGCACGATGATGATATTACTCTCCACAATTTACTACAACAGTTGTTATGAAAAAGAGGATGAAATTGCCGGCAGCCGCCCCCAACCGCCGCCAGCGGGTGTGTGGGTGCTGAGAGACGTGAGCAGCACGATGCGGTCTCCGAAGCATTTGTGTATCCCCCGCGTTGAACATCCAGTCAGGAAGCCGACAAGCAGGTGCGAAAGACGTCCACAGCTGTTCGCACGACGCCCATAATGCGACGCGGAGGTAGCGGAGGCAGCAGGAAGCGGGGAAGGGAGCAAACACGCATCTCACACTTTCATATATTACACCTATATTTCATGTGCCACGCGAATATGTTACCGGCGCGGCGGCAAAATAAATTTGCACACTTCGAGTGTGCGAAAGAAGTGATTTCTGGCTGGGTGGCGATATCTGGCCAAAACACAATTCTACAAATTTCACCTTCTTGGCCAATTTTAGCGCCCGCCCGCAATGTGGCGAGATAAAAATGAAAATGGAAAACATTTATGAAAAGCGTCGAGCTGGCAGGCATATGTGGCCGAGAGTGTGGGGCCCATTGTGAAGTGGGGACCTCGGCTCAAAAAGGGTGATTGTAATGGCCGAAGCCTGGCCACAAGAGCGTCCGATGTAATAACACTCGTGAGAGCAACCTGTGACGTCGCGACGGCCTGCGGCCCCGGCTACCTTTTATTACTTATAAGCTGTTAGCTTTCCTTTCGGTGCGGTGGAGGGGACAAAGGAAAAATCTCATTTCGCCCTCGAACCGCACAAGAGACGCAAAGAAGGCTGATGCCTCCTTGCAGCGCGATGACGACTGCAGATCTCATTCGCCGCCCCGCCGCCGCCTGGTGAATATAAAAGGAAAGTTTCATCCGGGCCCCGGGGTGTGGGGGAGTGTGTTTCACGGACTCTCGCCCGGCTCCTACATGTGACACCATTACAATGGGACCGCCGCCCGCGCAATATAACCGACCCAACAATGGAAAGCAATATCCAACCGTTAACCGGCGTCAATTATTTCATTCTGCCAACGTGGTAGGTAGATATAACTTTCATATACGCTCCCATGTACGTGCACCACTAATATTCTTCCATCCACCATACCGGCTGTCACATAACACTTCCAACCACTATAGGAGTCACATCACGAGCATTTTGACAGAGTCAGTGGATGGGATCAACCTCTACCATATTTGGACCTGGTTCTACTATATTCACTGTAGTGAGTATGAATCCGTCCTTCAATGGCGGATCCACTGACTTTAATTTTGCAACCACTCAGTATAGCTCGTTTAATTTCACACCGCGAATCATTCATTAATTTGCACATTTTGGATCACACAGACGAGCCAGCTGCCATTTATCTCTTTATCATCAAGAAATCCCGATTACCGCGATTATTTGAACTAATAAATTGGATTACATACTCCCGTGGTGGCCGTGGTGGCCGTGGTGCATTACGGCTTCCAAGAAAAGCAAAACTTCAAAGCAATATTTCGAATATTTATCGCACACGTGCGCCGCCGCGCGCAAGTTCCGTTCAATGCCTGTCACTTAATCGAATCGATGAGACCGATGCGCGCGCGCCGAATGTATAAACGAATTTAAAAAACACTTAACCCCAATATAACGAAACGCCATCGCCACACGAAACGCTTAACGTGCCTAACGGGAGTCATCCCGATGCTCCGATGCGTTAATATAAAATATAAATAACGCATAACCATCGATATACGGCCGAGGAGCGTAAGTGGTGTTTGAGCAGAGAGCAGAGGGAAGTCATTGAACCCATTGATCACCGACCGCATCACCAAACCGTTCTCCGATTAATCAATACGTTCAGTTATTTTAAGTGATTTCAAGTTTTCCACGTTCCATTCCAAATGCAGTGGCGATTATTATCTAACAATCATTTTAAAATCTTAGCCCGCGAAGGAATAGCGGACGTAGAAAGTAAAATTGGTCGTAAAATGCACGAATATAATTCGGCATAATGGTTCTGCGGCGATATTCAAAATGTGTTTTGCGGCTTTGGGGAAGAAAAGGGAGGTGCATTATTTTCACCTATATAGGTATTTCTCCTAGAGATGACTTTTAAAGCCCCGCCGTCTTTTATTTCCCTCCGGTGCCTTCGAATTTCCACGCGGCACTCCACACAGAGGACGCCACTTTAAAAGGAAGGCCGGAGTAAAAAGCTTCCAATTTGAGACGAGCATAAATGGGAATCGGTGGAGAGTTGACTATTTTCCTGCCAACCCTGCGGAGAGAAAGGTACAGGTAGTAAGTTCATCTCCCCCCTTGGCATTCAACCGGCGACACAATACATTAATACCTCAGCGCGCAGGTATCACAGCGTCGATTCGAAATGACATCCATTAGTTCAGTCGTCGGCAGAAGCAAATGACGTAAAGCGATGCCGATGCCTTGCACAAAGAACTGCAGACAACAGGGTAACTTTTATTGCACACTCCTTCGTCCTTAATTTTCCCGATGTATCCCCCACCTTTCCTTTTCGTTTTTGCACTGGAAGACAACGCCTTGGCGTTTTTGGGGAGTGCCACACGGTCGATCTAGTTGATCGCTCGATAGGTGCTAACCGAGATGTGGGTAGCGTTGCCCATGGCACTTAGCACCTCCTTTGCTGACAAATACAAATCATTCAAGCGTATGGAAAATATGGAGAAAGACTCGTACGAAAATGCGGGTCGACACCGACAGAAGCCCATAATACATAGTGTTCCCTTTTGTTCTCTCTTGGAATGAATCTGCATAGACGTCCACTCTTCAAGCATCTAAGATTTTACCAAGTTTACAAAAATAAAGGAAAACTTGTAACAACCAGTATATTGATATTTACACGCCTGTAGGTAAGAGTGTAGGTAACAAGGCACCTTTCCCGTGCATGGTCGGAATGGATGTGGGTGCGAGAGTAGAGTGGTTATAGGAAACAGATGACGACGTAAAACCGCCGATATTTACGACCAATTCAATTCAACCAAATGTTCGGGGATTGCGAGACGGATTTTGCGTCCTCAACCTGTGCAGCTCCCCTGTTCCCCTGTTCCCCGGTTCCACGGTTCCCCGGGAGATTCTCATTCACCTTCCCTCATATGCAATCGACACTTTACCAATCACCAACACCTGTCCTTTTAATAAGAGAGGACTTTGTTAAAAAAGTACGCTATTTTTGAGATTCGGTTGCAAGCGTCTGCAACTCCCCGTGAAAGCCATCAGTTCATGAGCATCCCTCTGCTGAATGCGGGGAATGAAATGTCCATTGGGAGCCGCTGAAAAGCTCGCCTCGACTCCACTCACCGGCGCGGCGCGGCGCGCAATCGATACACTATTCACTGCAGGTGTCATTATCAACGGCTATAACAACACAGAGTTATGCGGATTAACGGGGCGTATTTACAGCTCAACATGGAGGGGTGTTTGCTGGCTGGCCCCATTCTTCTGTGCTGTGCACAACCAGACCAGCGCACAAGCCAAACAATCCGGCGCGGTGCGACCGGTAGAGTTTGGTGTTTGGGGTTCTCGTCAATGTGCAGGCGGGTTGATTTTGTTGCATTGTGTGTATCTCGCTGGTTCCGACCAGCGGACGCGGCGAGGTATACAAAACGAGTGGATTTCGGTTTTAATTTACCTTTAAACGTTCGACTTCATTAAACGGATCATTGCATCCTTTCAAATTGTGCGCACATTCAAACGGTTTCGAATTGCATTTCTAACCCCCTCCTTTTTTTTCTTAGCTTATCTAAAAGTTGCAAATCTTGATCAGTTCTAGCTCTCTTGCACATAAGATCGACGAAAACAAAGTTCTGTGTGGACTAATATAGGTCGATATCCAGTAGATGCAATCATTTGTGACCCCCGAAATGAATTTCATTCAAAATGAAAGAGTACCAATGACGAAAGACAAAAGGAACAAAAGCAAAGGTAATAGAGTTTGGTGCCATTCCCTGCATGCCGGGGGATCGTGGCTTGTGAAAAGTTTTAATAAATCTCCGGCGTTATTGTTCCAATCTCTCTCTGTCTCAACCACCTTGAAATTATTTACCTCCGCGGACTGTTTGTCCGCATCGGCGGAAACTGTTCTTGGCGGTCCCCTAGCACGAAAGTGGAAAGGTAAATGTGCTCAGATCAAGCATAAAGCTATCAAAGCGAATGTGGGTGTGTGCCACGTCGCACGTGGTATAAGAAGTCGCCCTGGATGACACACACTTGCGACATTTATATAAAATAAAACTCGACCGTTATCAAGGCTCCTCTTGCTTGCTCGCTGGCACCGACGCGCGATGGCATGTAATCTGCGGAAGTTATGGTCCGCGCGGAAGGAATAGATGGTTATCTGGGGGCCCCAGCTCCGCCAGGCACAGGTAAGGTACGAGTGCAGATTTACGGTCGTCTTAAGCTAGATGGGCTCACATAACAGTGATCCTAATTTAGCTGCGGGTTCCATTGCCGCCGCAAAACGCAAACGTACTCCCAGTGATTCCACTCCCAGACGAACGTGGTATTTGCTATACCGGGTCGTCACCTCGTCACGAAACCAAACTAGGGATCCGAATAGAGGGATAGATCAGAACACCCAGTGTCCCTCTCGTACGTGTGGCTGGGCGCTATTTGGGAACGTCCTCGGCGTTCTCTACCTCTTGTCTTTAGTAATTATGTTATCTGCGAGTCTCGGCGCTCACCTTGCGCCATACATTAATTCACTCTTCTACCTGCACACCTCGGCAGCCCGGCAGGAATTACTAAAGTTTCCTCTTTCCTGCCGCGGCGCTTAACCGCGCGCATTCTCCCATATAGCCCCCGCTCAGATTACGGACGAGACGGCCCGTAATCATTCGAGCATGAAGGTGATAAGAACGCTCACAATCACCGGCCCCGAAATACAGAAAGGTGGCGGTTCCTCATTCCTCAGGTCTTTACCTCCTCGGCCGTCCCCAAAGCCAAAGTCCCTTCCACATCTTGGCAAAACCATCGCACAAATTTCCAAGTACAATTTCGAGAGCAGACTAATGCCTTTACTTCCAACTGCGAACTATCCCACTCCGCGAAAGGTTGCCGCCGCCGCACCTTAATTGTGTTTGCGAATAAGAAAAAGCCAAATTGCATTCGCGTCCCGCGCAGATTTCTTTATCATGCGCGGGCGGTTTACAAACGCGGTAAGTACTTTTCCTCCTGGCCCTTTTTGGTTCATGCTTCGATGTTGTTGATATCGCCGGCAAAAAGGGGATTAAAAGCAGGCGTTGTAAATTCCGCGAACTTTCATTTGCAGTAATACGTTTTGGACGGCTTCCAGTTAGAAGCTTTAAAACAATAATCTTAGAACGAGAAACAATTTCGTCCCCCTCGTGAGCCGCGGAGAAAAAAATTAAGGTGCGAAGAATGCGGAAACCAGGGAGGGGTGCGAAAGTTGCGCACTAACCCTCCTTCGTCTAAATTCAGAACATGCCACCAAGACATCAGGTTCAATTTCGTTCAAATGTAAACCAACGTATTTCTTAGCGGCTGATATTAATTATTGGATTTTGGATTTAGAGCCGAAGGACTCTGTATATAAAAAGTGTACAAGCGGAAAAGGTAAGAACAACGTCTCGGGGACTTCATAAAAGCATCGAATGTGAACGCGGGCGCGACGAACGACAAAGAGTGGGCGCCGATTTTCCCCGGCGAACTTCGCCCGAGCAGGAAACTTTTCTTTCATCAAGCAGAAAACGTAATGGTTTTCAATTCTTGTACACGGGGCGCCGCGCGCCGAGAGGAAGGAGAGTCGTCGAAGTCGGGAGCGTATAGCTTTAGGCATGACCCGGAGACCCACAATGAAAAGGGCGCAAGCAGCCGGAGCAGCAGGAGAAACGAAACGGTAAATGAAACTCCTCTTGCCGTGGACACCTTTGCGCGCCGCGCATTGATTCGTTGAATGTCATTCACTTATTTCGTCTTCAGTGCTTCAGCGCTTTTGGGGGAGGCCGGAAGCGAACGATTTCTAATTTAATTAAAACTTAAATCTTCAACTTTGCTTCGCGTTGATTTCGCCAAGGGCCGATGGGATTACAAATCAAAACATCATCAACGCAAGGACAAAATCTTCAATTCTTCACCTACGCGGGCGACGCGCGACGGCGCCGGTGGCGTTAACAAGCACCCTTCGGATTTGCACGCGGAGGGAAAGGAAGCAAAAAGGAAGCACCACGCCGCGAGGAAAATCTCCGCGCCACCGCTCGGGGAATGAAAATTGAGAGTAATAAAGTGCCGGCGCATATTTTACGCGCCTTTTTCAACGCCCCGCAGGAACAGTACACCTACACGGTATATCTGTCAATTAGGTGTGAATTACAGCGGAGGACGCGATAAAACGCCACACCGTTCGGCCGGCGCGTCACTAATTATTTAAGATTATGAATTTATGCTTGCTTAGTTTACGTCCGTATATAAACTAAGCCATGGGCACGGCGTGGGACACCAAGGCACTTTTTTCCAGCCTTCGGCAAACCGCCTGACAAATTGATTAAAAGCGCTTGTCAAGCGACACGTCCGCGATGCTAATTAAATGCACCATTTATACATCGCTATAATTCATCATCCGGCCTGCAGAAAGGCACATCAAGCATCAGTTTACCGCAGCGCAATAATAAATATGTATTACAAGTTGGTTGTTCCTCCAGCGGAGAGAAAAAAGGATGAAAACAGCGTGCGAGATGCGCTGAATCGGGGAGAGGAGTAAATTATACATAGGTACTTGAAGCCGCGCCGAAGTATCTGCTATAGTGGCATGTAAATCTTTTCGGGTGTGTATAACTGCATAGCAGTGCACAACAAAAGGTTATGCATTACCAAACGCAGGCATGTACAGGCGAGCAATGGAAGGACACTCATTCGTTACACCACATTACAATGGTTTGGCAACGCAACCCGCCACCGCTGCAGATAATAAAACGTAAAATAAGACGTATAAATCCTTTCCTATCTTAGATTTATGGCTTGTGGATTTCTCTATAGAAGTATTTGATATTTCCTCTTTTACTTACCGCAGGATTAAATACCAAGCCAAAAAAAAAAATCAGAATCACTAATATTTATTTATCACTTCATAGACTCTCTGATGATCTAAACTAGCGTGATCCGGTTCGAAGGAGCAATGTAGCCGAAACAGTGAGAAGACGTGGATCGGGATTGTGTTATTTCTAACTTCATAGAAATTGTAGCAGTCGCTCTCTGATGACCTAAACTACGATCAACAATCGTGATGATCCGGTTTGAAGGACCAATGCAGCATTCCAAAGGGTTTTTCGACCTTAGCACCATAGATGCTCTCTTACGATGAATTGAGAAGACTTGGATCGGGATAGTTTATATCTCCCTTCATATGTTCATAGCAATGGAGCAGTTCAGTAGACTCTTTGATGACTTACTAGCGATGAATTACAATCACGATGAACCGGTTCGAAGGACCAATGTAGCAAACCCGAAGAGTTTTTCGACCTTAGTCTCTACACTTTGCACCATTGATGATCCCTCCCGATGAAATTAAAAGACTTGGATCGGGATTGTATTATTTCTCACTTTAAAGAAAGGAACAGCTCAGGAGATTCTCTGATAGACTAAACTAGCGATGATCAGCAATCGTAGGACGATCCGGTTCGAAGAACCAATATAGTAGCCCAAAGAGTTTTTCGACCTTTGTCTTTAATACCCCATTGATGATCTCTCACGATGAAATGAGAAGAATTGGATCGGGATTGTTTTATTTCTTACTTCATAGATATGGAGCAGTTCAGGAGACTCTATTATGACCAAAACTACCGATGATCAGCAATCGTAGGACGATCCGGTTCGCAAGACTAATATAGCAGCCCAAAGTGTTTTGGACCTTATCATTTACACCAATGATGATCTCTCAGCCTTGGATCGGGGCCATTATCAATGTGCAAACACGTGGAGAAAGGCGTAAGAGTAAGAGATGATGAGACATTTAATAGTTATTTATAGCACGCGGCTGCGAACTCGTGGTTGCCGGTTACGAAGTGAAAGGCATCGAGGCCCGACGGCGTTAGCCGTTGGACGCCGACATAAGTTGAATGAAGTAACGCATCGAGAAGAGCGGCCAAGTGGTATAATAACGTTTTATCGCTCCGCATTTAATTTGGCACTTTTTGATATGGATTTAAAAGCGTTCTTGTAACAATAATTCAATCCGTTCGACCGATGAACACAACTTTGACACTTGCACACATCGTAAACAGCTGTTTGTTTTGGAGGTGCGGCCGGTGTGGCGCGACACCAGCGCCACCTGGGACGAGTGCGTTTATGGTCCTAACGCATTAGCACTCCTTTTTACATTGTATAAATGGGCGGCCAATTGTTAACTAAACTCATATAACAACTCTTTGGGTGCGATAAAAAAAAATAGAATCAAAGATGATATAAACCACACACATTCAAATCTGACAACCGAAAATGTAAAAGTACACGAATGCGAAGTACATACGTAATATTAATTAACCACTCGCCACTTTGGCGTAATCTGTCTCTCGGCGCGCCCGCCGAGCGGGCAGCAATGCGGCAGGTTCCCGGGTTAAAATGAAAGTACGGAAAGCGCGCGGGTTGGCGGTGTTAAATCGAGAGTAGCGTTTTCACTCTCCGCAACTGAAAAGCATCACACGAGCGGCACACACGGACAGGCACTATGTCTTCTTACCTGAAAGACAAACGGAGTGGAATGTAAATAAACATTTGTTATATAAATCAAATTAACATGCAAAATTAATTAGCGCGTATTTATTTTAAGGTTTATCGTCGCACGCATGATGTGCGCACAAACAGACGCTCGCGCCGAGCGTGTGGAAAGTGGCATGGACGAAAGAGTAGGGACGTTTATTTTCGTAACGCACCTCAGTGCCTTCAGCTGGTAGTGCATTGGTAGTGTGCTTCGCAGGAAGCCAAAGGACACCGCTAATGGCCTATTCACGTACCGTGCGAACGAAGCGATCGTCGCGAAAAATAAAATGAATTCCTTGTTGCCAGACATCTGCGCAGGTCTCATTTAAAAAAAGACTCTGAATGGAATATAGTTCTACGGGGATCGGGGAGGGACGGAGATTGATGTGCAACAGATATTCGAAAAAGTTATCGAATTTACATTTGCAAGGCAAGGGAAATCTCGCAATGCAAAACACGAAAGGTATATAAAGTGGTGAATGCACGGGACCTGGCGGAAATCGGGAAATCTGACGCCGTCGCCGCAATAAAAGCCAGAACCCGAGCCTAGGAGGAAGAAGTCCGGTTATCGTTTCAATTTGACCGGTTCAATGGCGCCCACCTCCAAGAATCCTCGGGTCCCTCGGGGTCAAGACTCGGGGTCGGAATTGCGGTTTTCGGGGACGACCACGCCGCGCAAAAATCACCATATAACGTCAAATCGCGTACGGGAAGGTAAGTCGGAACTTCTATTAACAATGAACGCGCTGCTGTCCCTGTCCCTGCGAATGAGAAATATTCATTTTTGTGCGCGTCTGACCAAAAATGAGCATTGTGTGTGGGGATGCGTGCCCGAAGTGGCGGTGCCGGACGGGAAATAAACTTGATTAAAAGTTAAAATTTCCGGTGCGGAATTAATTAAGGTGTAGGAGGAAAGAGCAAGCGGCCGGGGCGCGCTCCGACAATGCGTCGGCAAATCTGCAACCCTGGCAGCCCATTTGCGCGGCGTGCGCACGAGGGGGACAAAGAGTGAGAAATTGTCCCGATATTTAGTAATTCCATAGTGGCCGGTAACGCTATCGTCAGCAATCCCGGGGCCAACCCCTTTCGTCACAGCGCGCGTTCATCCTGAGCCACGGAGCCCACGGTAATGAGTGCTTGTGCTGCAGGTTCCCAGGTTCCGTGGTTCCGCTTCCTTTCCCACCTCACTCGCACCTCCACAGCGCCGCGTAAGGTCCTTTTCAATCATAGACAACAGCGGTACTTCGCTAGGATGGTTGGCATAAAGGATCAAAGAGAAAAGGCTGGCGCTGGCATACATTACAGCCCAAAAGTTAACGCATCCAACGATCTAACCCACCAAGGACCAAGGTATAAACGATTATCATGCATAACTAGCATCAAGGATGTTAATATTAACCGCTTGCGAAGAAATGTACTCCATGCTAATAACGAGCGATAAATATCGATCCAAGTATAGTGCAGGCCTGCAGGCCTGCAGTTAGTACCCATTTATGCTTGTGGCTGGGAAATAAAAGTTTTATCTTGTCCTTTGCTCGGCGCGGCACTCCTCGTGATATCAGTGGGAAATAAATTAAAAAGTGTAATTAAAAGGACATCAAAAAAGCGAGTTTATCGCGAAACAAATATCTTTAAGTGGTCTTATAAATCTCGCACTTTGAAGGTGAATTGACAGTATCTCGATGCTGTTCGTTTGCCTCCGACCCTTCCTCCCCGTGTGCGCCACAACTACGAGGAGAGGGTTCTGTCGTTTCAGCGAAAAACGATGCGTCGCTGTCAAAGCGGGGGCGCCCGCTCTTTATCGAAGAATAGTTCACGACTTTCACGTACCGCGCGCCAGTAAAGTATAATGTGATGGCGGCAATGAACGAGGGAGCAGAAGGGGGGCGGCCAGGACTACGGACAGGTGCAATCAAGGCGTCCTAAGGGAGACACGTCACTCTCATTGAATGAAGGGTGGCTGTTCAGCACAACAAGACGAATGAATCGCAGGCGGCAGACTGGGCGATAAAAACCGGCCGACCACAATTTTAAATTAGCACTCCCAACATTCCAACCATGGACCTGCAAAGAAATTCTGGTGAGATTGTAGTAGGAATCTAAGAATCAATCTTGAAAAAGAATGATTAACGCCCCCAAGGAGAGTGATCAATATTTTATTTTGCCGTATAGTGCGGCCGGAGAAAGGTAGAAACAATATCAACGGGACCTGAATACGCGAACAGCAAACACACCTCAAAGGTAAATTAGCACGCTGGAAAGGTGCCTCGAATCGAAAGGCTTTGAAAGGTGGCAAAGTGGAAAGAAAGGTGGAAAATGCACGTGAGAAATTGCCTAGCCAGCGCACGTCCCGCCAAATAGACAAGCAGCATCTAATATATAGCCGCCACCTTTCTACCTTTCCACTTCGACGGAAACAAGAGGAAGAGGAAAAAGCGCACCAGGGCGTCAAGCCACGCAGCAAGAAGTAGGACCTATTCGCTTCCAATCTAGCCTTCGCCGGGTCTACAGGACTACAGCTCACGAATGGCATTATCCCCTTGCGCGAGTATTTGTCTGTTCGGGAATCGGAGAAATGTAATCTCGAGAGTAAACGAAATTGTAAATATCGACGTAAACAACCGATGACGCCCCGGCTAAACCGCAAGATATACACGTAAGGACGTAAGCACGTAAGTAGTACAAGGAACGGGGGGAGGAGAAATATCAGAAAATCTCAAACCGCAAGTCTTAAATCCAAATGCCTCGATCCAGGGGTGCAGGAGTAAATTCAAGTACCAACTCCAACCGAATTGAATCTGTTTGACAAGCACTGAGCGCTAGTATGGAATTATACATATGCACGTGCACAACGTGGGCACGCGCGCTGAAAATAAAGAAAGACATTATGCTGTTTGTTATGCTGAGCTGGGGTTGTGCTCAGGATAGACAAGACAGGTCTGCAACAATACACACCTGTCCCGTTATCGTGCAGATGAGATCAGGCGGGAAGACGTAGGGAGAAAGTTGCTCGCCTTCCAATCCAATTTCGCCCGCGAAATATATCGCCAACAACGTCGATTCATCCGATTGCTCTGCCAGACGCAGGGTGTACACTGTACACACGCCAGATACATAAAACAGCCTATATTATGAATATTGAATGTAACATCTGCAATCCACACTTGCTGAAGAGTGAAGAATAAACCCCCAACTTCGCAATAGAGATCAGCATGTAGAGGAAATGATGAAACCATGTATTCAAAAATTTATAAACTTAAGGTATACTGTAATAGTGTGTAACTGGAGGAGCAGATACTAAATAAAAATGTTGGGTGGGGGACTTGGGGAGGTGGTAAAAGATGCGTGGGTGCTGCGTGCGAAGTGAGAAAGAAGACTTCGTTGTTGTCGACCCTCGTTTGGAAAATGGAAGCACTCGTAGATATTCATTGCGACCCCTCCGGGGGGCGATGTTTTCGCGGCCATTTCCACGCTCACCTGAGCCCCGCGCGCGGCAGCGGGAAGATAGTCGGATAAAAAGGTTTTAGTAGTTTCAGCCCAGCCTTTAGGGGCACTTTTCTACTTTTCCGCCACTTGCTCCACTCACTTCTTTCTGCGCTCGCTCACCCCGTCGACCTTTATTTGATCAGGGTCGGATTAAGTACAATCTCCGCTGGTCCCGGCTACCCATTACATGTCGTTCGTGATAATACCCCCTCCTTCCCGAATCGCGGGGTCTCCAGTTCCCCACGCCAGTACTGTACTACGTCCCACAATCCACAATGAATGCCGATGCTGTTGAGTTCCTTCATCCTTGAGTTCGAAAACTGTATATAAGCACCCGCACCCGTGCACTTCGCTCCTTTTGCGGCAAAAAATCATTGTCATGCTATTAAATATTCTTCCCTAGACGCTTCCACTCTTCCGGCGCTTCCTGTTGTACGCCGCCGCGGCGTCTTGAGTTTTATATTCTTACATCTTGGGATGCTTTTATTGTAGTAGTACGTCGAAGCAGGGAATAATAAATGTTTCGCACATGGCTTGCCAGGATGATAATTAATAAAATTTGCTTTCTCCATGGCTTCGAACCCTCTTAAAATCTGCATGGCTCACGTGAGCGACCGCGCGCGGCATTTACGAGGAGCACACCGAAGCAGAATAGGTAAGTGGTATAAAGCATGCTGACATAACATAAACCTATAACGCAACGCTCGTATGTCTTACTCCAGCGTGGCATTGTGTTTACAAGATTTCTTTAAATGTTTGCGCTCTCACTCCGCGTCTTCCCTCCCCACAACTCCCTTTACTTCGCCGACGGGGGTGGACCCCACTCTCCCCCATACCCCCCGGACAAGGTAGAAAGAAACACATTTATCTCCTCGATGTGTAACGTTAGTTGAGTGGTGGTCTAAAGGTCTATATATCATTTCGGATTTAGTTGCCTTTTGCGCCGCGGCAAAAGGAGCTCATATAATTTCGCAAAGCGCGTACTACAATATACTTGTGTATTCCGGACAAAAGATACATCACAAATCTTCGTCATTATTTCAGGTTAGACAACAACACTTTACAATGCACCCACCGAAAAGCTAAGTCGAAAACAGCGCTGTGGGGATAGGGTTCCGAGGTCTCACAATGAAACGTGCGAGAGTGGAGAGTCTCGGCGTAAGTAAGCGGAGAGGATCTTATAATATACCTTCCCTAGCATAATGTATATGTATATATCTCCTCCAAGGATCTGCTGCCATTGTTCTATACACGTAGCGCACGACTTTCGCGGCCTTAGCCAAAAGTCTTTATAGTGGATCACTCTGCGTAATAATAAATGTAATAAATCTTTCCGAGGGCACGTGTCGAGAAGCATTCGTCTCATCACCTCGATCGTGCATGTTCGTGCCCAAAAAACGGTTCCGTGCTCACAAAGTATAGAGGAACGCATTGCAGGTGAATTTACGAATTAGCCTTTTTTACAAAGTAGAAAGTAGACATTACAACGGGACAGGAAAACAATACCAGCTACGCAAATAAAATTCCGCCGGGAATAATAATGCGATTAAAATGTTTTGTCCTCCGATGTGGGCGCCGCGTCGTGCTTTCGTGTTTTTATATACAAATAAAAATATAATAATAAATAATGAAGTTGAGCGTTTTGTTTTTGTGCACCTACATTGTGTTTGGTGCACGCGGGAACACGGGGCGCGAGGTTTATCCGATTTGAATTTTATTCCCGCATACAGCTCGTTTTAAGCGCTCCCCCCGGAGCGACCAATTCGAATGTTACCTCTGCGCGAACCGTTTGCCGCTACCCTCTATATATAATTTAAAAAGCACCGATTGTATTGTTATCTGTTTTCGGGTGCGGGAGCGGTTACGCGGCGGCGCCTCGTAGGCTGAACGCAGACGCTTTGCGTTTGCCTGTGTGGGTGCGGAGAGATCCAAAGTGACGCACCACTGAAGGGAGCCGTGCAAAGGAGCGCAGGGAGACGACGATGGCGGCGGCGCCGCGCTGGGCCTGTGCGGGGAGTCGGGGAGTGTGCTAGTGTGGGTGACGGCGCGACGGTAGCGATTTCACGAGATGATATTGTTACCTCCGACCGGTGAGAGAGCCAGCGGCCAGCGGGGAGGGTTGGCGGCGGTGGTCAGCTCCGGTCGATATTTTCCCTCAACAATTCACCTAACATTCATCTCCCACCTACACGCGGCTAGTCGCCCCCCTAGGGCCAGCCACCAACACTGCGACAAACGCATCGCTACTTTCACTCCAGTGTGAGGTGTACTAATGCCGGTGTGGAGCCAAAGGCAAGAAGGAATCCCAGCACTCTGGCGTGCGGGATTTTCCCAAGTCGACGAGGTCCGTCCTATCCTTGGGTGAGGTATAGTGGCCGCCTGGCTGCTCGACGTCCATTCGTCCTCCTCCTGCCCAAGCCACCTTTACAAGCGATTGATGTCGGTATATTATACGGTTATATATTAGGTTGTTACGTGACGTCCAGAACTCGGATAAGTTATTGAGAATGTATTCTATACAAGGCGATATCGTAGATAAGTAAAAATGGAAAAAGGGCAAAACAAGGAAAATAATTTATCACATCCCCTCAGAGGCGCAAGAAACTTCTAAAAACCTATTTTATTAGACCCCCTAAATGGAACAACATATCAATGACTTCATCAAAACTATATTAATATTTGAAGAAAGTACTTATTGGCAAGTTGTGTGGTACTTGTATATTCGGTCCCTTGAGCTTTATCACATGCACCTCATATTTCCACTGCCAGCAGCCAACGGAAAGAAAAGGTTTACTCAAAGAAGCAGGAGTAGGTTTGGAGTTAAGCCGCAGGCGACACCAGTCTTGTTTATCATTCCCTTTTCCTTCTCCACAGCGGCGCCCCACGTAGCACGAAGTGATCGTGCCGTGCAAGGATGGATGCGTTGTTATTGCCTACCTTTCCGCTCTTCTTACCACCGCACACATCCACACAGTGCTACATCCAGATATATTGGATGTAGCACTGGCTGGCGAAAAGCGAACTAAATATTTTATTTTGCTCGCATTTCCTGCGGTTCCTGCTATGATGCTAGTTTACATATGCTGGCACGTGATTGGAAAGCAATTTGAATGTGCGCAGCTTTTTCCCGCTCTCTTGCCGCCCGATGTATCCCAGTATCCCGAAACCCGAATAAAAGTGTATCAAATGAAGCGTGGCTCAATTGCTCCCAAGTATTCCTCCCTGGAGATGTAGGCGCACAGCCATACAACCACACAAGTGAACCGTAACCATGATCCACACCAGGCGTTCGAGTTCCCTTTCCAGTTTCTGGCAAATCATACGATACCAGACACCGCTGTTCCCAACCTGGGCCGCCGTGCAAAATCATAGTAATTTACGATTCTAATCCCAGCACGTGTGGCGCACGGGAGCGCGCTCGTGCGGAGTGAAAAAAAAAACAGCGCCCCACCGAAATGCGCCAGGCGAAATAATACCTTATAATAACACGTATTTCATTCAGAATAATCGTGAATGCAGAACCGGTAGCTCGTCACAGGGGTACGCACGGACCGAGCGGCACGTACACAAAAGGCACGCGCTCGGTTGACAATGTGCACACATGGACGCCTCCGCGCAAAAGCCCCTGAGCCGCAGCGAAAGCCTTTTCGAATTTACCTACCCAGAACTATAACAACTGCCTTGGCCTCCCCTCATATATATTTCTATTTCTACCTTCCCTCCGCACACTCTATGGTCCCAACACAATGCGCATGGTTTTTATCCAACAAAGAGCAAACAACAATGCAACAGAAGCTGTAATCTTTCGGGCAACACCTCACCTACTAGGTGACAAGGATAACGGAACAAATTTTATTATCAATTTTCGTTGGCCTTTTTGGTCGTTTTAATTTTAACACCTGACGCAATGATTTGTTGAACAATGTGGAAGACTATGCTATGCCTACAATCAGAACCGGATTCGTGCCCACGCGTGTTTATCTAGCCACGAGTTGGGTGTCGGAAGGTAGCTAGGTATAGCGGCCATGTTGTTGTAACACTTGACATGATTAATAGTTTCGGACACCCGGCCCCCGAGCCTTTCCCTTATATGCTGCCATTAGCAGCCAAGCAAAGCCAGCAATAACAAGACTCCACGCACCACCCCTGAGAAGAACCAGCTTGGTGCTTCCTAGGCAACACCTTCCCTTCCACCTTGCGGCCGAGGTTATTCAAAACTCGATGATTTAATGGCTTCTAGATGTGGACAAATTGGACAAAACATCGCTACGAAAATTAAAGCTTCGGGTCCCTCTCTGCCAGTAGCAGTAGGTTGTAGTAGTTGTAGGTAGCAACAGTGGTAGAAAAAAGGGGAAGCGAAACGCGGAGGACGAGTAAAAAATACCGGTTGTAACCTTCAATTATTCCAGCTTCACGGACGTAAACATTGAAAACAAGCGTGAAACGAAGATAAATTACGTTTTGAAAAGATGAGTTTTTAGAGTTCATCGACGTGAAGTCGGTATGAATTTGCGAATACATCAAAGTCTAAAAAGCCCGAGCCCACTTTTCATTATCCCCATCACCGGGCGAGAGTCAGGGAGGGCATTGCAGGCAGCGGGGGACGTGCGCCAGCAGCAGGAGTAGGAACTGATGGCGGGGGGTGGAGGTGGAGGAGGAGGAGGAGGAGGAGAGCAGAACAAGTGGCGCCCTGGCGTCGGGGCCTCGGGGCCAAGCATAACGGTGCGTATATGTTGTACGACCTTAGCGGGGAACGCAGTTAACGCGATCTCAACTCGAAGAGACCAAACGAAAGGAAGGTGCAACCGAAAGCATTTTTCACATGGAATTCTTTCCCAACCTCCTTCCAACTTCCCCAGCCGATTTACCCAAGTAATAACAAGTCGTCGCCGGGCAGGGTGGCACACGGCGAGACAGACGAATGGGGATAACCGATTACTTCGCTTATTCCGTCAGAGTCGAAGTCTACAATAGGGAGGTAAGCACCCGCCGCCGCCGTACGCACGACAACAATAAAGAACAAGAAGAGGAGCATTAATAAGGTATACGAAAGACGGATGCGCGGACGGAAGACGGTGAGGGGGGAGGGGGAGGGGGCAAAAGTCAGGCAGCGGTGGAGACAACCCATGCTAAGACAATCGCGCTGTTTACCGATGAGTAACGCACTAGAGAGGAAAACATACCGCCGGTCGCCACGTACGCGAAAGAAGCGCGTGCGACGGCGGTGGAAGAAAAGATGAGCCAAAGATAAATATTTTACGTGACGTTTTACTCGAAATAGAATTTCGCCTCGCGGGGACGGAGAGGAGCGCCGACCACGGACGCCGTCGTCACCGCCGACGGAGGCGAAACGGGCGGGCGAACATGTCGCGGCCGGCGGCAAAGCCGACCCGCAGGCAGCGCCCGCTTGCACAGGTTTATAACTCCTAAATCATAGTTATTTATATTTTGTTATATGATCGCACAACGGGGCATGGGAGAGGCGCACGCGGACAGCGGGCATGGAGGTACTAAAACCAAAAGCACAAAAGCACAAATCAAAGTCCGAAAAGTGGAAGGGCGTTCTGCGTTGTATACCTGGCTAGCCTTTTTGGCAGGAGCCACCACCGCGCGCGCCTGGCCAACATAAAGCTCGTTAAAACTTTGTCATTCCTGGGCCCTGGGCGGGACGCGCACGAGATGCCCGAATTAATTTTCGGGGGACGATGGGACGAACTGTGGCAGAACCCAACTAAGGGCTCTTGCTGCAGCAAAACTGTTAACTCGATAAAGTCAAGCCGCAACGTGCGCACGTGGAAATTGCAGGTTGAGTGGGAAGTGGGAAGCAAACGTCTCCACTGCCAACCATTTACACCACACCGGTGAATATGGTTAACTGACACGTGACATTTTTCCCCTCATTGTTCCCAATCCCAACAAAATGTAGTACAACATTTGACGGAGTGAAGTATACCTAATTACACAGGTGCTTAGGTAAATAATAAATTATATCGTGATATAATCCGCATTACCGACATTACGAGCCACTTCATAGGTGGCGGGATGGCTTCATAAAATATATTTATAGATCATATAGATGAAAACGCAATCTAGGAAAATGCGCGCGCGCGGCCAGGAAAATCTCAAAGGTGTGTGGAAACTTAATGCACGCTTATGTCGCGCACATGTAAATAATTAAGTCGTAATAAGTCGCTCATGCTTAAATCTGAGGGGCCGTGTCGCAAGAGCGAGCAATAAAACGGGCAATTGAATGATTTCACACGCACGATGCGCTCCTTCAAACGGCCCCAAAACACGACACTCCGAATGCACATTAGCCCCGGTGCGTACGCCACATGTCGTTGCTAATAAAGATTTTTATGATTGCGCACGGTTCGCACGCGAAACGTCTTCATTGCGCCTTTGTAGAGAGGCGAGACCCGGGGAGGTAGTTATGAATGCGGCGCGGCGTAATGGACATGGAAATAGACATTTTCATACATCAAATCGGGCGCGAGCCTCTTCTGGAGACTGCGCGCCAGCAGGAGACAAACGCTAAAGAGCGAACATTTAAAACCGCACGGGCATGCCTTTCGCCGCGAAATACGTCGCGCATTCCGCGAATCAATTACGCGCGACAAGAGTGCGGCCCGCCACTCGGCATTACGGGAGCGCACGGCTGGTATGATTGGCGCCCGGATTTATGTCCTGCGTGCGCGCCGGGAAAAATAAAAGGCGGCGGGCGAGATGAATTCATAAAACATGCATTCACGTGTATGAAGTGCGGCCGGCGGACGGCGGGCGGCGGTGGCAGCCACTCGCCGCGCAAAACATGAAAGGAACACGTGCCGTTCTTATGACTGACTTCACTCCCAGATCAAAGGCGGGATGATGCCACCGAACACGCCGCACCAATAACATCCATTCCGACGTGAAAACGCGAATATGTTCTTCGCGTAAGTGGCAGACTCACCTACACAGCATCTGGGGAAGTGGATACATACCTGAAACAAAAATAACATTTCAGTCCTCAATGTTCCCAAGTTCCCATACTTCCAATATTCTTGGATGTGGAGATGTTTCAACCAGTTGCGCAAAAAAATCAAGAGAACTTCAGGAAAGGGCCCCACCCCCTTTAACGCGTGTTTACACTATTGGATTGAAGTAATCTCTTTTTCATAGTTGTATGAAACGTCCCGAATTCATTCCTAGGGATAACAAGACGTATTATAATCAGGTATGGTCAAGCTAACTAAACCTCCTTCTTAGGAAGAAAACGTCTTTTTGGCTATCAGAATCCATCAAGAAACTTCAAGAATATCAATGTTATACAACAGATTTGCTAATAAGACACCAGACACGTATTGAGAAACATTTTCGTCATAAACTAGTATTATTAATATCGTTGCACTTGCACGAACCTTGTTGGAACACTCCGAAATAACGGTTGCGTTCTGGTCTCTTAGAATCATTTATCAGGCATCAAGGATCAAGCTTCGGGTTTACACTATTGTGTTGAAGTACTCTTTTTCATAGTTTTCTGAAAACAGGACCTTTTGAGTCCCCAATGAATTCTTGGGGATAACGGGACGTATTATACGTCAGGTATGGTCACATTAACTAAACCATCTCCTTCTTTTGGAAGAAAACGTCTTTTTGGCAATCAGAATCAACCAAAAAACTTGAAGAATATCATACATACCTGAAACAAAAATAACTATTCAGTTTCCAATGTATGCCCATACTTCCAATATTCTTGGGTGTGGAGATGTTTCAACCAGAACGGGATAATTTTCAGGAGAACCTCTGTAAAGGGCCCCACCTCCTTTAACGTGTGTTTACACAATTGTGTTGTCGTAAACTCTTTTTCATTGTTTTCTGAAAACGGAACCTTTTGATGTCCACAATTATAATCCGAGGGATAACAGGAAGTATTATACGTTACGTATGGTCACGCTAACTAAACCTTCTCCTTCTCAGGGAGAAAACGTGTTTTTGAAACTTAAAGAATATCAAAATGCTATGAAAAAGATTTGCTGACATAGACGCGTAATGAGAAACATTTTCGTCCTAAACTAGTATTCATAATATCGTTGCTATTGCATGAACCTTGTTGGAACATGCGAATCATTTATCAGGCATCATGTATCAAGCATCGAGTTTACACTATTGTGTTGAAGTAATCTCTTCTTCATAGTTTTCTGAAAACGGGACCTTTTGATATCCACAATTGAAATCCTAGGGACAACAGGACGTGTTACGTCACTTACTAAACCTTCTTCTTAGGAAGAAAACGTATTTTTGGTTATCAGAGTCCACTAAGAATCTTGAAGAATATCAAAATATTATACAACAGAGATTTGCTGATATAGACGCGTAATGAGAAACATTTTCGTCATAAACTAGTATATTATTAATATCGTTGCACTTGCACGAACCTTGTTGGTACACTGCGAAATAACGGTTGCGTTCTGGTCTCTGCGTATGATTTATCAGACATCAATGTCTCGGCCCTGTCGCCGTAAATACACGCGGTTATCTCCGCTCCAACATCACAACTGCTGCCCACTGGCAGTAACTATGACATTTAGAAGCTAATTTTTGCCGAGACGCGCATGCAAATGAATAACTGCCTGCTTGCGAACTAATTCGAGATCGTGTTTTTCCAGCGTATTGTTTATACGAAAGCCGCACGTAGGTGGCATAAACATAGATAACCATGCTCAGGTATCCGAATACCTGATGCCATGACCAAGTGCTGAAGCAGATATTTTTAATCAACGCCTTTGTGTACGGTTCCAATGTGTACGCGATATATCGTCCGTGCACAGGTTATTTACGTCTCAATTACTGGTTATTGCGTTTAATGGATGGCGAAGTACGCGCGACAGCGTTTAATTAACCTATTCGACATTCCAATGCGGTGATGATGCAAAAAAAGGTGAGTCAACTAATACCTGATCCACTTTTATATCAACGTGCGAATAAAGTTACAAAGCAGATAATATTGACATAGTCGTGGTTATCATTCCACTACGTGACGAACTGACGAAGAAGAAAGAAAGAAAGAGGGGATGCTGCCATGAATGGAGTGTTCTTCGTCAGCATTCGGAGGTATTCATTGACAGAAGTAACGAGAGGTATAACATAAAGCGTTTTAAATTAACACTCCTGGCTTTATATCAACTTCAATTTGTACGAGTCTTAAACGAGTTGGTAGCAGGATGGAGTGAGCGCAGGGTTACGAGTGTTTGCCTTGTTACGAATGTTGGCTCGTTGTTCTTTGTGCGGCTGCCTCGCTTCCACTTGCTTCGCCGGTGGACAAATTTAAAATTGAATGCGACAACAACCTCAACGGCCCCGCGCCCCGCCAACCCGACCTCACCGCCGCCGGCGCAGCAGGCCGGGATTCAATGTCGCGCAATTAACTTCGTTAAAAAGGTGTGATGGAAAGGTTAAAGCCACACCACACCGCCAGCCTACAGATGGGAGCATTTTTTGTTGAAAGAGATTTTCACGAATTTTGAAGAATTATTAGGATGAAAGTAGGTGAAGATGAAGTGTTTGTGCGACCAGACTGATCCTTTCAAAACAGCCATAAATCCGGCAAACGGAAAGTGTGCACTATTTAAAATAGCGACGACAGCGGAGGTTCAGCGAAGTAGTAGTAAGAGCCCGGTTTTTTACAAACTCGCTTTTCCTTTCCAAATGAATATCGCGCGTATTCGCTCATCCCTTTATGGGGGAGTTGGAACGTCAAACCAGTTCGAACTTATTGCCGTAATCTACATAAATATTCAGATCGCTTGTTTTATTGGAAACGACCGACGATCCGTTCGGATATCGGCTGCCTGCGGGAGTGGGAGGTGGAAAAAGTCAACCGACCAAACGAACGCCGAGATTCGTCTGCAAACATATTAAGTAGTTTCGGAATCAGTGAAACAACGACTGTAAAAACTAAAGACCGAAGTGGATGAGCGAACTCTGAAGCACGCCATCGGATTAAGGGAGGTAAAAGTTAAAAAGCGAACTCTTTTCCCCTTTCCATTCTTTTCAGGACTTCCTCGCGGCGAGTCCATTCCAAAAACCATATTACAAGTTGACTTACAGTTAACTGTAACCGTCTCCTCAAACCTCCCCACCTCCCCACCTCCCCGAATGATGGGGTGAAGTGGCGCAGAGGAATTGGAGGGGGGAGGCCAGCTCGCTGTTTCTTTGCGATTGCGGGAACCGGGAAGATATCTTGATAAAGGAGCCGGTGAGTCTGGCGAAATGATGAATGAGTACACTGCGTGCAGGACACAAGGCACCAAGCGTATAAAAACTACACCCTAGCCATTTAGGTGCAGAAACCGAGTGTTTAGAATAATCTCCAATCTAAACCAAAACAAGTGACACCACCTTCCTCATTTCGCATTGTAAATGTACTGAAGCAAGCAACTAAAACCTAGGTATACTTGCGTGCCAGGAGGAAGACAAAGTCTAAAAATGTTTAAACCAGCCGGCGGACAGAATTCATCTGTTAAATTATTGCTATATTAATGACTTCTTGTTTGCAACGCCCCGCCCCATTGCATTTCTATTTGTGCGAATGCGAACTTTGCATAAACATTACCCAGAGACGTCCGCAAACATTTATAACACGCCGGCGTTTGATTAATGAAAACTTAAGGTAGGTAGGTAAACGTTATAAATAACATTCTTGCACATTGTGCGCCACAGCTTAAAATAACCGGCGAGGTAGAGGTAAGTAAGCTACAGAATTGCACAAGCTCAAAATCAAGAAGCAAAAGTGACTGAAACACGTCTCTTCAAGAATGTGCCTTTTTGAAAGAATTTTCACTTTTTTGCAGATTGCAGCCACCATCAGTTAAAACAGACGTAAATGTGATGGCCGATTAAAGTAAATATGCAATGGCAACGGAATCTATGTATAACATATCAAAGAATGATTTATTAGAATCGAATCCGGACGGAGGAGAAGCTGTCTACTCTGGCAACGTGGCAACCGCACACAGGCTTCACGTTCAGAGCCAATAAATCCCTCCAGCCTCTCCAAGCCAAAAAACATACCTTTTCCGTAAAGTCACTAATATTATGTTCGGAGGTAGACGTGAAAGCGAAGGGGGCATCAAGTGAAACGGGCCACGCATGTTCGCATCCATGAAATTCGATGTTGCCACGCTTCATTTGCTTCCCATCGTTTTACGCAGCGTCCGTGTTTTTCGTGTGCGCCGCGGTTTTATTTATGATCCCCTTGTTCCGAGCGTCGGCGCCATATTCAAACATCAATATCAATATGTTCCTTGTCCTTAGGTACATTAGGTGCGCAACAATTAATCAGCAATGCTAGAGACATCCCCGCATGTCTGTCATATTTATTGATTTATTCATCGGGGCGACCAGGAAAACACCATCCAGAAAAAAAGCAAATGAACGGGCATTCTATACATACAGAATCGGCGAGCGCTGGGCGGTGTGGAGAGATTTGAAGAGCACGTTATACGCATAATAAATAGTTGCGATGTAATTGCGCAATAAATTTTCAATAAAAGTAATGTGTTGCTGCCGGTTTGCACGGGCGCCGCGCGTGGAATATACATATTTTAGCGTGGACGAAATGGCATATTATTAATGCATTTCAACTCAGTGCAAAATTAGTAGAAATTTACATTAGAAATACATTACGAACGGTGCGCGCGACGCGCAAACAGCGCCCGTGCATTCGGGCCGGGGCGGCGGCGTGGCGGCGGCACGCTGCCACTCTGTGTATGCCCGTGTTCGCTTTCGTTCGCCCATTCCCCCCGTCTCGCGCACGGCGGTTGCATTTCACTACTAATTTATTTTCTGATTAATTGCGGCGATAAAACAGGTGCACACGGTCGAGATTAAATCGTATTTTCTGAAATATCCACCTCGCCCTGCTCCGCTTGTTAGACTTACTGTGCTTTCGCATGCTCCAGAACCCTGCGATAGTATTTACAGGACCACGCGTCTAGACAGACTTTGCCCACTTCGCGATCAAGACAGTGCATCAATAGTTTGCCTTCTTTTCGCATTCAGCGCTGTCCCATCTCCTAAGATCTCAAAAATGAACTGTATTAAGAATATGCTAAGACAGTAAGGAACCTCGCTGGGTGTATTCGTGTATTCTTGAAACTTGCTTTCACAGGTTCTTACCTAGTGAGTATGGCCGGAGATATTACTCTCATAGTCAAAAACTCTACTCCTCTACTGGGTAACAGTTTAAGAGCAAAACTCCATCGGTTTGAGTTTCGGGAATAGGCACCCTGATCTGACCATCTGATCTGTGCCATCTGGTCTGCCATAAATGTTAGGGAAGTTACACGTTATAAACGATTAATGTTGGCCTCCAGGTTAATATGACCCGATACCAGATCGAAGTTGGCAATATTGGTTCAGTCTTCCAAAGAAGACTACAAACAGTATTTTATTGGTGAAGGTCTCACATTCAGTGAAGTATAGAGGAAGAGAGAACCTAGTCCTCTTATAGTTGTATCAAATGGGTTCTTGTAATTTTTCTTAACCAAGAATTGTTCAAGTCGATTTTAGTCTCCACTGGTAACAAAGGGAAGACAAGTTCATAGTCGTCACCGTTTGCAACATGATTTAGAAGACATGCGTCGAATCCGCTCCCTTACCTCACTTCTTGGTTATTGATTGTTCTCCTCTTCTCTTAAAATTTTACTCTAGGTTGGCTTTTAAGAGTTAAGTATACATTGTCTTTCCTCCATTTATTCCCACCTGAGTTCGATGAAGATCAGTTGTCTGAGTTTATGAACCCGCCAAATGTTGCTCCAAATGGACAATATTGGTGCACAAATTAATACCTAAAGTCACTTTCCTTCATTGATATCAAATAAACCAAATCACTTTGTGAGGTCCGAAACCGCCCTCAGGCCCTCCCAATTAGTTGGTCTTCACCTAATAGCCAACAACCGGCTTGCAAATGGTCGCCTTGGAGCGCGGCTCTTTCTTAATAATTCATCGCGCCCCGGTGTTAGCGCTCATCCTCGAGGGCGCGTCCAGTCCACAATCCACAAAGCATCAAACGGTTCCTCCTTTGCGGACCGCCGCATAAAGCCAAGGGCTCGGAACACGATGGTCAGTGTAATTAAACACGGGTACCCGCCGGACATGCATTTTAATCATTTAATCGGTACACATTTATCCAGCCCACACCGTTGGATAGGATCACTTGCGAAGCACTCTTTTGACGCGCGCGACCGTTCGTGATCGGACAAGCTTTTACATTATTAATAATTAATCGGCACATCGCCTCCATCCTCACTTCATATCATTCCCAGTGAAGTGGCAGGCAGGAAAATTGCTGGGGTTGGCGCACTGAACGGTTTGGTCACTTCCCAGCGTGCACGTAACACAATTGTCTGCGCATGGTCCTGACCACATACCGCCAGTTCCAATAATTTTCCGTTTATAAGCTGTTCGTTGGAGACATCCCCTATCTTCAAATACATCGGAATTGAAGTAAACTTGAGATTTGCTCTTACTCCATATTGATGACCCGAGAAAAAGAAGCAAATTCAATGATATGAGGTGCTAATGCCTTTGTGATAGGTATACAAGCTGTATGCAGATTCTGTGTATTGGCGTTGATGGCCCTTCGGATAGGTAGTTTAAATACGGTGGGTCAGCAAGTCCCTTATTCCCAGACCAAATTTGAAAGATAATTACCGACGCACACATTCACGTGCAACACTGCAGACCGGTCGAACACTCTGGACGACCTGGAAGGACGAACACTTCGCAAAAGCTTATGCCACCACTCACATCGCATATAGATTGTGAGCTAGTGTAACCATATTACCTCAGACACATCTAATAGAATTCGGTTCAGCTTATACACCTTATAGTCGAGGATACACAATCTTAATAATAACTATACACGTGTTCCAATGTTGAGTAAACATTAATGATGAAATTTGCCTAAAGAAGTGTGCTGCTAATTGGTTCAAGCAGATTTATCAAGAACCGACGTCTCTAGAGAAGAGTAAGTTGAAGAATAAACCACAAGACACGAAAAAGAAGGCTTCCAGTATTCAATGTAGAGGATGCAAAGGAGAAGAAGAGAGGATCGCGTCGAAATTTCCGAAAAGATAAATTGCTTGTTAAACTACGGTAAGCACACAATGTATTAACGTAACCCAATGCTATGTAAATACATAGACACAAGAGCTCAATCAACACATACTGGCTGCGACAAACAAATCCAATGTTTTCCCAAATATTGTGTGTGTACACAAAGAAATTACTGGCGTAGAGTTCGAGGAGGAGGGGATGTTTTTATGGTCCAAGCGTCACAGGTAGGATGACCGCGGTCCTTTGCCGCAGACGTCGCGCTATATCCGCGCGTCCACCTAAGGGGTTGTTGCTATGACGATGCGTCGCGTAGGCGCCATCATAAACACTCTCATTGTTGTGAATGTGGGGTGCTGCCGTGTGGGGGGGCGCCCGAACGGTAAGTGGCTGCCGCCGCCACCGCCGCCCGTCTAGCGGCGTCGCGGCCATGCGATATACAAAGAGAGGAGTGCGCGTGTGAGGCCAACGGGAAATGCGTCGCGGGGGAGTTATACGCCCGGCGGTCGCCCCATGCTCCTCGGTGCCGCCGTGGAAAGACCCAAATTGGATTTCATCATCATCATGATCGTCAGCACCCGTCGTCGAGTCATCGCCGGTGGATTCCGAAAAGGTAGCCGACTTGCGTTTTAGGTGAGTCAGGGCGTATAAGGGGATCAGGCGTGAGGACCGAAAAGGGGGATGCCAAGAGCTGGGAGAAAAGCGGGACTAATACCCGTGTCCTCACGACGGGAGTCAACCTGCATTGGAATTCCACTTCGTATCAGAACAGTGGTCGCTTAGTCAAAATAGAGACGCATAGAAACTGGGAGAAGGCCAGAAAGCATCAGTGGACATTGATTTTTTACTATTGACCATTGCGTCATTACTGATTAAGAAGAATTCCTAAAATAAGCAACACGGTAAAATTATGATTCAACGATTCTGAGAAGCTTTCCATATTCCACATCATCACATTTGTATGGCTTTATCCCCTCCGTAATGAGTCACCTGTAACAATAAAGAGTTTAAGTGGTGAAATGAAAATATACCAGAGTGGGAGTAAAATACAACCGAGGATAATATATTTAAAATTCTCTCATAACTGTTGTCCTCCATTTTTAACATCATTTTAATGAGCAATTAACTTAATACACTTAATGCAATGTAATGTAGCTGTAGAAGCTTAATGACTGCGCGGATTATCAAACAAGGAAATGAAGCTCAAGTACCTACAGTTGCTCAAAAAAAAAAAATACAAGTGAGTATAATTTAATTAACGTGAAGATTCCGATACTAAATGCTAATATATCGGTTGAAGATTTGATATTCCAGATGCAGTAGAGTTCTCCACTCTCCAAGAGTATCGGGACTGTGTCTTTGCACTCTCCTGTTTACCATCCATCATCATTATTGTGATTTAACTTATTACGGGCGCGCTTATATCACAAGGAGTAATATAAAGTTCCTCCCTGCGACTGAAAGTTAAACTCGACTGCGGCTGGGGTGCGGTGCCACTCGGCGGTGGGTAGTCACCTAAGTTCTCAAGGTGTAATTATTTAGACTCTAATTGTCTCTCCTCCGACTCCCACTTTTCGGGCTCCTGCGCGCCCGCTCCTCCCGTTAGCGCATTTATAAGTACATTTATCATACAATTATCCCGCGACCAAGTTATGCTCAAGTATATTCAACTCCTACAAGTATTGTTGCACTGTAGTGCGGTGCGGGTCCGGAAGATATCCTCACAACCCAGAAGGAGGAATGAGGTGGCAGGAAAGCCGACGTTAACGAGCAATAATGCATCTGTTGAGGTTTCCAGTTACAATTACCATAAGCAATTTACCTGCTACATATCAAAACGGCGTAAATTTCGTTGCCGGCGAAACTTTTGCGCCGCGGCGGGTTGGCCTCCTCGGGACTTGGGAGAAGTTCTGCGAGAAACTTCGCGGATGGGCACTTAATGCAGAAGGCACTTCAATTGCACCCGCAATTGTTAATTTTCATAATTTTCTCGCGCTCGGCTTCCCAGCCCCCCTGAATGGGTGTGAATTATATGTGGCTCCCATTTGTGCAATATTTCATTACTTGTAATAATAATAAGCACTGCTGCGACCACTATATGGCTAGCGCGGGCGAGGCGTATATTTCGTTAACTACTTAAAGTTTCCTGCCCGGAGCCAAGAAACCAAGTGAATTGCAGCCGGACAATGGAGTTATCATCGGACACTGGGCTATAGTATACCCATACAATGCAATGCGTGGGGGATGAGATGTTTTTCGTTTTGCGAGTGCCCCAGGACGAGATGAATTGTGGCCGTTCTTACGCTCCGCTGATGCGTCTACTGGACCACTCTGCAAAAACCGCAAGCAAACCTACAACCAAAAAAAGAATCATGCAAGAAGGAAGCGTGTAAATTATGATAATTATAACATGTAAGATTAGATTTTATAGGTTTCGCACAGGACCGATGCATGTACGTTTATTATCAGCCGCCCCTCTGAAAATATAATAACGTGAATTATGTCCGCGCGGGTGTCGGACACGTATAAGTACATTTCTATCCTACGTATATACGCCGCCATCGTGGCGTATTGATTGCGCATTTGTATAAATCACTTGTTGGCTCGCTCACCACTGCCACATGCACTCGGTATTAGCACACAGTGCGTGCGGGAGCCATGAACCGTTTAAATTTTAATTTATCGCTTTCCGACTTCTCTCCTCTCGGAAGAGACGTGTTTCGGCGGAACGGAAATTTACGACGCTCCTCTGGCATTTATTTACGCATCTTATTTTCTTCTTCCACACATGCCACTTTGCATTTGCAATTTTGCAATGCGAAATTCGAATTACAAAATCGACGATTCCGGTAAATCCGCTTGCTAGCAGGGGGTTAGATGTGAGTAAGGTCGATCATCTCTGGAAATAAGACGTCATTGCAGGGACCTCAGAAGACGACCACACGTCAATCCGGTTGATAGATGTTCCCACTTTCCTTTCCCCGGCCGCAATTTCCAGCGAAGGTTTTGCCTCGCTCGAGGGGGGTAATTGAATACCTTACCTTTATACCATCCACTCGGCTAACAACTAAAAGATAACTAACTCGAGCCGAAATCCCGCTGTTAGTGTCTCTATTAGTGCTCGTCTCTCCTTCGCGCAAGCGCACACGTGCTCCACCCACCAAACCATTGCTGGATTATATTTTAGTCGACTCTCCGAGCGCTTCAAAGCTCTTCTCCTCCTCATCCTCATCTCTTCCATCAGCAATTCGCCGGCGCAATAGAGGCGCGAGGTCTTGATCTGGTGGCTCGGCGGGCCGTTTCCCACCGCGGTTGCATGCGACGACATTGAAGGAGGGTTAATTGAAACCCATCCACCTCTATTATCCTACTTCACCTGAACTCCGCCGCTTGGCCCGCGACTGACAATAAACGCCTTCCACCCCCATTTTGAAACTTATCCGCAATATGTATATCTCCTTACCAACGTGCCTCCCAACTAAGACCCGAGTTCCCGTTAATGTGGGGAAGTAGCAATTGCGGTAATCGCAATTGAGGGACCATTTTCACTTTTCATAGCATCGCCTGTATATATTAAACCTAAACGAACAACATGGCATGGTGCGTGTGTTTTAATTCGGTTCTGATAAGAGCGGCTTTATCTAACAGGAAACAGTTCACTTCGCTGATGCGATGCATGTTGTTTCAGTTATAAATACCCCGTGGTGCCGTGGGCACCGACACACACGTCTACGAGGTTGGCTTGGGCTGGGTGTTGGGATAAAGCATAAAAATGAAATCAATGCAAAGCCGGCCCCCCGTCCGGCCATTAACGCCCGGTCTATATCTCCAGGCTCCAGCGCTCAGCACTCAGCAGCGGTAGGCTAAGCTCGGCCTCATAGTTTCTATAATTTTTAATGGTTTTGATAGGCGCAATCAATGGCTATGCCTGTTTGTTCGCGCGGCCGTGGTCCACAGGTTAACGGGCAACCATTGCCGGCCATTTCTACGTAGTATCTGGCGTCGCGCAACAACAGCGCCCGAGCTGTGGGCCGGGCCCCCCGTAATAAACAAGTTTATCCACTTTGCTTGATTAATTTAACCTTGGCGGCCATCAGCCGAGCCCGCGGCGCGCACTGCCTGTTCCAGGAGAAAAGAATTTCTTGGAGGACAATTAGATTTCATCAATGTTCCAAAAAAATAATCGAATTTTACCAATGACCCCAAAACTTTGTTCCATGTCGGGAAGTACAAAGAGTGACGTCACGTCAATCTCTATTATACTAAACATTTTTGTGCTGTAGATAATGATATTAATAAACACGCACATGTTAATTCGATAATTCAACACATACGCTATGCTTGTATGAGTATGAGTTCATATTTATATCAAGTATCTATCTAAACTTTTAAAATGCGTTACCGTTTGGGAGGTCAACGATCGCCAAGTGGCCAAGTCCCCTTGGCAATAAGCAACATGCTAAATCGTTTATTATTTATCATCTTTAAAAGAAGGAACATAGCAAGTTCAAACTTTCCACTACTAAACTCAACCTGTATAGTTACAAACTGGTTGTAAGTTATAATTATATTATTATAATTGTAGAAATTTAAAATTATATCTAGACTGATTGGTGAGCACAACAAGAAATGAAATAAAACTAGTTGCACCACACATCAGTATGAATTGCCAGTGATGCGATAAGAAAAAAGGTTCTATCGATAACCTTTGCTCATTATGGCGATGAAGCACCTTATGCATTGGCGTCACAATTCCCATCAAGTATAAATTTATACCATACGACGATGATGAAATTACACGCAAACAACTGGCGCGTAGACATCTCACAATTAATGCAATAATAACTCTGCTTATTCGTAATTCCACCAACCTCCAACTCCAAGCCTTCCCTTTTGTTTCCTGCCGCTCCATTTTCATCGTTTACTAATTATCCACCCTGCACCTACGAACAACAAGGCGTGCGGCTGGCGCTGAGAGCAACATTTTAAATTAAAGTTATTAAGAGCGGTGTGGTGCGGAGCACAGAGGTAAGAAGTGTTCTTACTTAACGCCATTCCACCCCGCCCCGCGCCGAGGTTGGCGGCGTTAAGTGTTGCGGAACGCCGCATCGCGAACGCCCGCCAGACCTCGCGGTTTATGCGTTCTTCATTGCCACGGAAAATTAGCTAACTTGTTACCTCCGCCGGCACCGCGCCTCCTCCACACACACCGCAGAAGGTAGACTGGCAACAACGACAGCCCCACTTACGAAATTAATCTATTAAATTAATATGCTGCCTCTGCCTCTGCGGAAGAGTGGCTGGCGAGGGTGGCGCACGCTCGCACCAGGTTTCTGCGGAAAACGCGACTGTTTATGTCGCCACTTAATATAAGCGTGCATTCTTTACAAAACCGTACATTACTGTACAACCCACGGTTAACTAGCATAAATGCTCGTTTATGGCGACATAAACGAACCGCTCTATTACCTTTCTGAAAAAGTATGTAGAGTAGATTAACGCTAATTATGTTAAAACAACTCAATTGTTATGAGGTCAGTAGACTGATGAGTAATAGACATTATTTACAAATGTTCAGGAAGTTCAAAGGGTTAGTAGTATTAGTACGCTTCTTCAGGTCGTTTCCCGAAGAGAAATAGGGTTGTTCAGTGATGAAAGAAATATAGTTCTTCATGAATACTCAGGAGATTTTGTTGTGATTTTTTAAGCCCCCTAACCGGTAAAAATAATTACAAAGTTTGAAAGTTTACCCGATGGATCATTCTACAACCGGTATTAGCTTTTAGCATGGTAGAAGCAGCTATAGTGTGACTCATCTCAAACTTTGTAATTTAATTTTGAGTTTAACGGCTTTATAAAATGGCAAAAAAATTGTCACAAGTGTAACTTTTCACAAAGAACATATATTTTTTCAGCATACCACTGAACCATAAGGAAACTTATCCCTAATATATTCTACATACAATGTACCTACTTGCAGCTCTTAGTAAATTAAGGATGGACAAAGTATGTTAAAACATATCAATTATTATGAGGTCAGTAGAATGAGGAGTAATAGACATTATTCCCAAATTTTCAAGAAGTTCAGAGGAAGTATGCTTCATCAGGTCGTTTACGGAAGAGAAATAGAGTTCTTCAGTGATATGCAGTAAAAAAATTTAGTTCTTCATGAACACATAAGAGATATTTTGCGATTTTTTGAAGCCCTCCTTAACGATAAAAACATTACAAAGTTTACCCAATGGGTCATTCTATAACCGGTTTTAGCATGGTAGCAGTTGTAATGTGACTCATCACAAACTTTGTAATTTAAATTTTGACAGTTTAACAGCTTTATAAATTTGCAAAAAAATTTTCCAAAGCGTAACTTTTCATAAAGAACAACATATATTTTTTTAGCATACCACTGAACCACCATAAGGAAACGTATCCCTAATGTACCACATACAATCTTCTTGCAGTTCTTTTAATTAAGAATGGATAGAGTAACCTTAATTATGTTAATACATCTCAATTATTATGAGGTCAGTTGACTGAGGAGCAATAGACATTATTCCAAAATTTTCAGGAAGTTCAGAGGATTAGTAACCTGCATCAGCTCGTTTCCCGAAGAGAAATAGGCTTGTACAGTAATATGCTGAAAAAAATATGTAGTTCTTCATGAAAAGGAGATTTTTGTGATATTTTTAAACCCTCCTTAACGGTAAAAAATTACAAAGTTTGAAATTTAACCATCATTCTACAACCGGTTTTAGTAACTTTTCATAAAGACCAAGATATATATTTTCAGGATATTACTGAAAAAGTCTGTTAAGATTCTTCGCCTTAAGGAAACTTATTCTTAATATACCACATACAATGTATACTTGCACCTCTTAGTTAATCGAGAATAGACAAAGTAATAAATAATTAATGTTATACTGTAGCAAGTTAAATGACGTTTAAACAGCTCATATAAATTTTGAGCCAATGTCCGAATGAATAAGAATAGAACTAAGAATATCCTCGGCCGTCGTCCGTCGCCTACAAACTAAGCTAGACAAAATAAACACGATAAATTCATCGATATCTAGCGTCTCCCTCCCCACCATCCAAGTGCATTCACTCCTCACTTTGCTCTCCTCCGACCGCAATTCCCTAAATCTACACATTATCGTTTAATAGCTGTGCTTCCTGCCGTCTTCTCAGTTTAAGGTCCCCGCAAGTTTAACGTGTTGATTTCAGCCGAAGTGAATAGCCTATCTCGAAACTGAAAATAGACCGTTTGGGCGTGCACACAAAACACCTGTGGTTATATTTTCTAATCGCCGCTGATTTAATTTCTCTAGCAGAGCCCGGGCATGCGGTAGCAACGGGGCAAACAAAAAATACATAAAACCACGAGTTACAGCCTGGCGGTGCATTTCGCTGTAACGAAAGCGCTGACCTTATTTTTGACGAATAAACGCACCAATTGCCATGGACAATTTTTATCCGCGGATTGAAACTGTTGCGGGGCGACCATCGGCGACATAGAAATGAGCAAAAATTTAATTTCAGCTACGCGCGCACCGAGGTAGTCCACGAACAAGTTAACTTTTTAGTAATCGCTCGTTGCGACGCATTTCGTGATACGAGTATTGCGCCATCGCATGCGCCATAGAAGTGCTGTGTATAGAAGAGATTGAAAATTACGTTACTTTACGTTCTTCGTTTCGATGCAGTTTCGATTTTATTGCTTTCAACGTGCACCAGTAACTGCTATCATCGTACAGTCTCCTGCACAGCCATAAAGGTATACAAAGTGTTGCCAGAAGAAAACCCTAAGGTCTAGGGGTCTAAGCAAGGTCTTCTACGGTAACCAATCAAATTCACTTGTGATATATGGAAATGCATGTGTGTCGCTCATCATAACTCTAGATGAAGTCTTTTCAGTATCCCTTAGATTGGAAGGACATCCGGTTCTATTTGGTAGACATTCGGTATTGCTTCGTCGCATAGTGTGTTGATGTTCGCGCAAATGTGCGAATATTATGCAATGAACGGTAAGGAACCGGAGGATGTCGTGTATTTAATGCAAGAAGTCATTCAGCGACATATCAGCTCACTGCACCTTGTCACGGGTCGCAGGTCCTTGCGCCACCGCGGCGAGAGGACATCCGCAAGCAAATGGACTTTCCCTCCTTCCGCGTGCACACACAACGCGTTCGCTCATGAGTCAATAACTTGGTAGATCTTAAAAAATGTAAATTACCTCCGAACTCCACATACAACTTCCTTTATAGCATCGTTTATTCGTCGGTTACATCGATGTTTCTTTCATGGCCTTGGCTGGGTGGACTCTACGAACGTTACAAATAGCTTTCTTATTTCCACGCTTTTATTACTATCGCCCGCAGTGGTTCACCTAGCTCCGAGCAGAAACAGACGCAATTAGCGGGAGGGGGTGCAAAAGAAGAGGTCATCAGAAAAGCGTACCTCGCCGGGACGTTAAGGTGGCCCTGAAAAAAGCGGCGAAACTTTTCCCGTTCCACGGCCAATTGCGAATCTCGTTTCCCAGTTTAAAATCACACAATGATACCTGAACCATCTTGACTCGACATGAAGAAACCTATCAACGTTCATTACCTCCATTACGCTTCCACCCAACTTCTCCGCGGTTATCTCCTTGTCCTGATTATCTACCTTCTAATCTGCAATGAGTTTTGATGGCAGGCGAAGGAGTTTAATCTAATCAAACGCGCAGCTTGCTATTAAAAACCAGAAGACAACCATCTGCGCTTTAAAATTAGCCTCCACCAACTTACAAATTGCTGATCCAGCCCCCCTCCTGATCCATAGAAAATAATTAAAATTGCTTGAAGAGTCACCTTGAAGAGCCAAAAGTGGCAGGGAGAAAATTAGATTTCAACCGACCAACCAACCACATGCCCAAGGTGCGAAAATCCATTGTCCAAAGGTGCCGGACTATAAAGTGAATGAGTGCCGAGCTTGGTCGTTCCGGAGGTCAGTCAGGTTCACGGGTTCTGTCGCTTAGGACGAAGGGTTCTTAATTAAAGAACGGAGAGTTGCCATAGCTACTAATAGTTGACCTGTGCCCACCCCGCATAAAGGGTAAACACCGACTCATTACCGGCCTCGGAGCCTGGCCACCGGACCTTCGCTTGAAACTCTTAACTTCGTGTTACAATAGTTACACACGATGCCAACCTGCGTGCTGCGTCCACCTCGATTGGTAAGAGTAAGGTGGTCCACCCCGTTGTCGAATAGTGAAGAGCAAATAGGTCGAATGTAAATGCTTGCCCCCTTCACCCCAGCCCCGACTATCTCCGACCGTTTCGTTGACCTCACCTCCCTTGAATCTTAATCAACCAATATGTTGCCAAATTGTATCAAGTCTGCTCTATAATTATAAGCGTCGCAACACCGTGATGAGAGTTGCAACAACGTTGCAAATTGTAGCAGGATATTTTTGGACGACAAACGAGAGTTCCGGGCATAAATTTAAAATCGGATGTTTTCTAATCCGTCACGTCTCGCGTACGCGTCGCAAAACAATACTGCTAATCGCGCAGTCCGGACCGTATACAAATACCTCCATGGTCCACCTCCACAAGTCCACATCTACATGTGGACTTAAATTTAGAATTTTCTTGTCCCAACACCAATGTTGTGTCACAGCCGCCCGAAATGGGGGAGAGATGAAAAAAAGTCGCAGGCGTGTGCGTAATGAAAATGGGTAGGTGCACGAGCGGTGTGCAAGCCATGAAACACGTGCTGCCACAGATGTGGTGCTTAATGAAAATCTGAGGATATGGCGAAGTAATGGAGGGTACGGGCCGGAGCTGACACGGCCTGCTGCCTACGCCGTTCCGGCGTGCGAATGCGCCGCTCTTGACGCGGACTGCGGTCAGCCGCCAGCCCGAGGACAATGCGCGAAGGCTGACGCCGTGGGGGGAGAGAGCTGGCGGCCTGGAGGCCTGGAGAGGAAACGCAGGTGCGAGTCCGCAAATGCCGCGCGAGGACCTAGAATGCCTGCAGCCTGGTTGCCTGGACGAATTGACGTCCCTCGCGAAACTCATGAATCTCCACCGCCCGCCCACAGTTTCGCACGTCACGGGCGTCACCAGCGGATGTACAGCTCGTACAAAAAACATGAGCCTTCGGGGCGCGGACGAGCCCCGACATATAATAAGAAATTTCTACAAGAAGGAAATTATGTTGACGCATCGCGGCGGCTCTACGGCCGACACCGACGGCTCGGCTGTTTGTTTGCGCGGTCGGTCGTTGGATGAAGAGCGCGTAAATAAAGGAAAATATCCAATGCATTATGCATGAACGCCTGTGTTGGGTGGGGTGGTGGCGAGAGGACAGCGCACAGGTTACATCGCGTTATACCTGGTGTCCCTTCGGCAATAGCAGAGGGAAAATGTTTATAACATGGCCTGGGAGTTGACTTATTACCACGACGTGGTTTCGGTTAAGGGTCCTGCTGTTACAGTATATCTATATAAGGCTGTGCGAAATGAAAAGTGAACACATCAGCCCCACAGGTGTGGAGGGAAAGCGAGGTGCACCTTGGCGAACCGCGGTAATGACATGCAAATGAAGCTCCGGGCGTGGGAGAAGAAAAGGTGAAAAGCGTGAATTGCGGTAGACAGGTCGGGAGGGCGGCGGCGCTCGTATATTCGTTCTGCGGGAAGAAGAAGAAGGCGCAAGGTGGGAAACCCGGGGGAAGGGGAGAACAATCTGGCGGTGGCATTTGCAAAGATTATATGGGCTCACCCCACGACCGAAAATATATGTAAGCGCAAACGAGCAACGAACGAGCGTTAATGACCAACCATGCCCAACCTTTATGCAAAAGGCAGGCACGGGACCAGGCAACCCTTTTTGCACACCATAATGCCAAACAATGTGCGCCCCCGAAAGGTGCAAAGCTTCACTCCGCAGCGCAACCGTGTTAATTAAGACGCCCAAGGCACGACGGCCCTCAACGAAATATTAGGTTAAATAAAACGCTTCCACTTAGGTGAAAGTGAGCAGTCGTAAATTGTCAAGAGAAAAAGTTTATTCAGGAGCAGGAGCAAAAATACAAATCGTTTGTGTAAACACGTGATATAGGCACACGTGTTGATTACTGATCGAATCGCATTCTGTCATGCGATTTTTCTGCCCTTTTTCCAGTGTTACCCCAGAGCCCATTCATTGTTCTGTTTTATATTCAGCTAGATTTCAATACCAACCGAGTGGACGCTTGTTCAGATACCCAGCATACAATGCGATTGGAAATTGCGATGAGCCTCACTTTCATCGTCATAAACTCGCCAAACTGGCGGCCGATGACGGCGGTTTACGTCAATTGAAAGCTTATAAAATCAGTGCGCCATAAATAATCCCTTCAACAACCCTATACCATACGTCATGGCCGCCACTTTTGTTCGCTGATACTTCTTTGGCATTCACTTTTTTCCGACCACCTTTTCGCTGTACGATTTGATTGCTTTTTTTTGCGCCCAAAGTTTCTCCTACCTCCGCTGATGGACGGATATCATTAAAGCGGAAAAATAAATGCAACTCGAGGACGGCGGTGACGTGAACAAGTTACACCGCGTGCGAACTTTTATGGGAGCGATTTAAATTGAAAGTGCTCTCCGGCATTGAGTGCGGAAAGCTAAAAGTTTAAGAGACGGCGGGTGTGGTGATACCGGAGCTGCGGTCTGGGAAGACAAACGATCTTAGGTATCGAAGTGTATCTCTGGGATCGAACGATTTCACCTGGTAATGGCGTCAGAAGCACCCCTGGAGCGAAGGGAATGTGCAAAACCTTCCGTCTGCGCCGACAACAAGTGATCACCACCCCCCGACTGCCGGCAGGCAGCAATTCGCGCAAATAAATCGACCAGTGTAAATCTACTTGTAATAGGTGTCCAATAGGTGTTTGCGTCTAGAACCGGAACACCAAACCACTTGATGATTGTTCTTCGTGAACAGCTGGCGCCAACAAATTAAACTTTCGCTGTGCACTGCAAACACCAGCCTCATAATATGTATGCGAAGTAAACACTTTAGCTGTGAGCGCTTTGTTATTTAGGACAACTGTAACAAATCAGGTGCCAAGTGATACATAGCACAGGGAGTCAAACACGTCCAAAATGTGAGTATGTAGAAAAAATTAAGAAAGATCAAGAAAGCTTTACGAGCCCATAAATTTGATGTGCTAAAAAATTTTACACGCCCGATAGAATAAAATAACAAATGGCGAATTACTATACGATCTATACAGTCCACACCATACTCCCCAGCATCTGGTATGTGGCGTCTCTCTCTGAGAGGAAGTCACAGGGACAATGTCGGAAAATAATGGTTGGATCTAGAATCTGGTTCTATAGACTACATAGTGCATAGAGTGGCATAGACCATAGACGTTGCTTGTTTTATGGACAAAATATTTTTAACTAGACAGTGCGCGTGTTTTATATATGGGTGGCGTAGTCATAAATTATACCAGCGGATTATAATCGACGCGCGACCGATTTGTCAATGTTACAATTTTCTAGTAGATTTGTAGATTTGGCACCGCGGCCGACCAACACTTCCGACTGCTTAGACTCAAGTAGATTCAAGCTCCTAGCATCATTAAAACAAAAAATTAATTTACGCCAAAGTCGCCAAACGCTTAATAGAATGGCTACGTATTGGCAATATTTTTACAAAAGTCAACGCTTTTGAAGGAAATGTGGCTTAAACGTGCCTCAATTTTTATATTTATATTTTCATCCGAGACGATTTAATTCCAGACTTAAGGTATTTATTTACCTATATTTCAAGCCTCCACATGCGTGTGCGATTGGAGGGGGGCAGGCGATATTTTCGTGGAAATTTTTTATAATTATAGAAACGTCAGCAATAAAAATAAGCAGGGAATTAAGTCAAGCGCGGTGGACGCGGACGTCGCGGCTGGATATAGGATCAGCGGTGCGACGCGTCACACGTCGCTGAGTGAGGAGAAGACATGCCATGTATTTAACATTAAAAATGTGCTATCGTTAGTTAATGTCGTTTTGTACTCATTTGATATTAATTGCGACATTCATTCAAATGGGCAAACCATATAAACATGGACGTTGTACGCTACGATACCAAGTGTTGTGAGCTTGTAAGGATGCAATATACCTACAGAGTGTGTAATGTTTTTTGTCCATGCTGAAAAAAATATATGTTGTCCTTGCTGAAAAGTTACACTTCTGAGAATTTCTTGCGATTTTTTTGAAGCCTCCAAACGGTCAAAATAATGTCTAATCCAATAGCCATGCTAAAACCGGTTCCACAACTTTTCACAAACAACAATTTTTTTCAGTATAGCACTTGAAAGTTCCCTATTGTACCATTTCACACTCTTGTAATGTAATTTAGTCGAGAGTGTATAATGACTATTACTCACGCTCATTCACATTGTTTGTCTTGCTCTATTACATGAAACTTACTGAAATCCGAGTAGAAAACGATGTATCGACAATATTTTCCACGAGTGAGTAATGAACATTACTCATTGGAATCGCATAAACACTCTGTGCAAGCATTGCAAGTAAGTAATACGTGCTGCATGCATCGAATGCTCATGATGCATAAATCTTTCAAACTTGTTGTGCACTGTACCAGTAGGTGGCAGACAAAAAGTTTATAAACACGAGGTATAAAAATAAAACTTTCAGCGTTCAACAGCTCGTCTCCGTTTTACAGCAAGGAGCATCGCCACCGCTCCACCGCTCCACCGCAAAGGTGTCATGCGGGTGCCGTCTGCATCCCGCCGAAATACTTTTTACACTTTCGATTTACATCTCCCCCAAAGTACCAAACGAAGCACGCGGTGCATTTATTTTCATCAGCATCGCATCGCAACGAAAGAAATAAAAAGTCGCGTCGTGCATTCCAGGAAGTCAGGTATTTTAATAACACACCCAATGCGATAGCGCAATCCGCAGATTCGCACGTAGGTGACACACATCCCAAGGTGTTTATTTCATTTGTACCTCCGCAGCGCGCACTTCGTAACTTCATCGCACCTTGCCGTGTCAGCAGTTACACCGAAGATCTGCCATCAGAAAGGTGAAGCGGAGTCTTGCGCGCTGAAAACAGCGTTAAGCCGCTGCTTTGTGCCATAGCTCATAGCTCATAGCACAATTGAATATGCGATATGCGAAACAGACAACAGGCAAGCGCTTTGATAATTGCCTCTACGAGCATTCTGTTGTGTTCATTAACACCACAGCCAAGCGCAACCGAGTAGAGTCGACTAGCGCTAGATAACGCTCAATTACCTTGGACTTTTGAGCCGCGCGCATAAAATAATTTATCGCTATAATAATATTAAATTGCCACACGTTGCAGCCGACGGACCGGAGAGGAGGGCTGATGTGTGATTAAAGAAATTAAAGCAAAATGTTGATTAATCTCGGCGGCGCGCTCAGAATTTATATCTTCAAATATACGAAAACGCTGAAACATAATTTATACACGAAAATGACGTATGTGTAAATATTTTGTGCTAATCGCCGCATCAATCACCGGGTGGCGCACACGTATTTGCCCATTGCATATGAATATAGTGCGTTTAATTTACAAGCGAACGTAGGATACATTGAAAACATCTAATATTACAGTGGTGTTAGGACATATAGTGCAATGGAAGTGTGCTATGGACCCATAACCTGTTGGAAGTAAATCCTATGGAATACATATAAGTTAAATCACCTAAATATTTGAAGAAAAAAAATTGTTCTCCGTCGAAGAAAATGTTTAAGTCTGACAAATAATTTAAGAAAATGTCCATGTAGATACTGGGTATGAACACGAAGCTGAATTTACCCTGTGGACGACTGTATAGAAAACGCACTGTATAGCCAGGACGCATGGAATGAAACACACGGGCGCGCACCGGTGGCGCACCGCACCACACGACGACGACGTGCACCATGAGAAATGTTTCATACGTTCCCACATCGGCAACGGTGCACACGCACGTACGTTTCCAGGTTATTATTAGATGGTGTGTTGACTTACACATCCGTTTTGTGCGCGAAGAAAAGTTGGAAAAATGACGCAAAAATGGGCGCGCGCCGCGTCGAGAGTGGCAAAAGGGTAAACACCTGGACCTGGAGAAGAGAGTGCCAAACTCCATGCCAGCGCCAGCCAATCTGTTACACACTCGAGGCTCGCTCGCCTTTACCTGAACGCTTTTTGATTTTACACTGTGCACAAATTCCATCATTCACACCTGGTACCTGGCTCCCCCATATCCCCATTCATTAAGATATAAATTCGTTTCGGTCAAAAAAAAACTCGGGAAGGGGAACGATTGATTTTTAACACCACCGCAGTTGAAAGGTAATCAAAGTGCAATTAAAATCATAGATAGATGGCTGCGAAAGCGAGCAGGGCGGCGCGCGTATAGGGCAATCTCCGCTGGGGGGTGGGACGTGTTTGTAGCCGAAGGCACCGGCGGCGCAGTTTGTGGCGTTCACGTTTTTGCGGTCGTCGAGCCATTTTTTACGTGCGCAAAACGTCGATGCCAGTTAAATGCTCAGGCGGCCCCGTATGTTGTTCCTCTATACATTCCGGGTGTGAGGGGGGCGGCGGCACCGGCTGACCTAGACCGCCGCTGCAGCCCGCGCTGCCGGTATAAATCAGTGGACGCGCGGGCATCGCCTCAGTCGACATGGCATGGCACACGTAATTAAACACCCCTTGCCGCCCCCGCCGACGTGTATACGTGTGTGCCGTACGTGCACGGAGCAAAAACGCTAATTGCTTTTCGACCCCCCTCTCGGGCGGCCGACGGTAGCATCATGGCCGCGCTGCCGCCAATGCAGGTGGCACACATATTACTAATTTTAAGCGCATGTAAAAACCTTACACACCTTCCATGTTCGTAAATTACAAATTGCCCATTACCATCAGCCACTAGAGCTAAAAAAAAACCGATGATTGCATTAATCAAATGCTTCAAATTTATATAGGTACTTTAATTTTATATGCTACTTTTATGCTTGTGTAATCGTTAAAAATATCCAACAGTGTGATTTGCATTTTCGTACATTTTTGGTCCTTCAAACCACATGGCTGCAGACTCCCAAGCCCAACTGCAGCTGTCAGGTCGGTACAGTGGTCCTCCCCTCTGTAGATGAATCACCCTCGCAGTCCTCAAACATCCCACATTAACTTCCAGGCCTTCCAGCACATAGCACGTCGATGATTGTTATGTTAATGAGTCGCATATCACCTATGAGTCATTAGGATTAGAGCCAAATACAGCTGAAAACTATCTCCCTACATGCGGAAGAGAAAAGCTCCTTTCCTACCGCATTACAGTCAACTTTCTCTTCGCGCCCTGCTTACAGTAAATCTCAATTCCCAAGGAGTCCAAGGAGTCCAAGGACCAAGGAGCTTTGAAAGGTGAAAAAGCTGCGGAAAGCTCAGTGCTCAGTTCAAGCCTGCTGCGTGTGCGGAGGTAGAGGTATAAAGTCCATAAAACGGCAGCGCCTGATCCGATTTTATAAAAGAAAGGTCTTTATGTGCGAAATGCGAAGCGATTCGATATAAAAGACCGGCGCGGTTAAAGGACTGTTCGGGGGGGTTAGGTGCAACCCCACCGGCTTCAGCTGCGGGCATTCGATTGAGTGATTCCGAAAGGTGAGCTTTATGTTATCACCGGCGCGTCAGTCGCCCCGCTTTGTCCGCATATTTTACACACAATGTAGCAAAAGCTCACATCGGCACACCTTTCGACACAATTAATCCATTGCTTCTAATCCAATGTAAATAAAATTCTAAAATTCACAGTATCCACAGAGTCCATGTGGTTCGTTCGATGAAGAGCATAGTCCATATTGACTTTTAAAAAGGTTTCGCTATAGTATATTGTGTGGTAAGGGCGGAAATAAACGTTATTGAGAATCGACGTCATTGAATGCAGGAGTCACCTTAACGGTTAAAAATGACAACGTTTGAAATTTTGCACTATGAGAACTTTGAAATTTTATTTTAACCCTTTGGAGACAAAAAATCTCAGAAGTGTAACTTTTCATGAAGAACAACATTATTTTCAGCATACCACTGAACAAGTCTATCGGAACACATGGAGTATACTCAGGCATACCCTATATTTGCCCTAGGTCCAGAAAATATTTTAGAAACCCGCTTCAAAAAAAAAATTGAAAATACGAAAAAAAGAATCGCTTGTTGCCCATGCCCAAATCCAAAGTACCTAAATGAGACCGATGTAAATACCAAAGATTCTGATCCCGAGGGTACGGGAGCAAACAAGCTCCACACAAGGTGAAGTGCTTCTATTAATAAGAATCGCATCCGAGACTTCGTACTCCCACGACGGCATGTCATGCCGAATGCCTCGCATTCACAGCGGTGCGTAGACATGCGCTAACGAAGTCTTAGGACTCTTAGGACTTGGGGGTAGATTGAAATCTGGCCCAATAATCAGGTATTGTCTACTTTGTCCTTAACATCTATCGATAAATCAGACTTTTCTACAAATAAAAATGACATGAGATTAACCTGAACGAAAACACAAGCAATTATTTATTTACGTGTAGTATAGGCTAGAGTAGAAGCACAGCTTGCACAAAACAGTGCAGGTTCTAATCACTCCTGGCGTTCCTGATGGTCATATTGGGATATTGGTTTGTTCCAGGACGCTGTTCGTACTCCATATACAGAAAAATGTATAGAACAGCGCCAAAATGGACCGCGTTACTCATAGACGATTGGATTTTAATTTCTCGCCTCACAGCACAAAAATTATCTACAATTAACCGAGTGCAGAGTGGGCTCGTTCGGCGTTATCAGACGCAGCAAGAAATATTAATAAAAAGGCTAAAAGCACACGGTTATATACGCCATGATTGACTGGTCGAGTCGTCGGGTCCTCGGGTCCGAGGAAAATGAAAGGAAATACGGCATTAATTACGATAGCCGTTAAAAGTGCGACAATTGCGAACGCGGTTGCAGCACATGCGCGCTGCTTTGAACTACCAAGCCTAACCAACAAAGAACACCTGGAATTCTGAGCGTTGAGCTTAAAATAAAATGCCCAGACAAAGGCACGCACAATTCCTCGAAAGCAACACGTCAATATTGGGAATGGCTAAATTTAGCTGCAATTTTAAGTGGAGCGCATTTGAGATGCGAGCTGTTTTGATAAAGCGCACACACTCGCAACCTCACCATGTGAGATATGATTCATATCAATATGCATGTCTTTTTTAATCATCGCGAATTAGTGTGACAAATATGAGCAGAGAGCAGATAAATATACCTTGAGGAAATTTGGCTACAGGAGCAGTTGCTCGCCTTTTGTTTTAAGTGGTTTTATGTTTTGAGGTTATGACTATTCCCAAAAAGTTTATATCATCGTTGAACTGCCAGCCACTCGACGCGTTACTAAGTTGCCGCAAATGTAGCCACGTCAGATATTCTGGCACAATTTGCAGACATTTTACACCTCTGCTCAGCCAAGGATAAGGTAATTCAAGTGAATGAAGCGCACATTAACGCACGCAATTTGGCAAGATGTGGAGCACTCAGGGCATATTTATAAATCCATATATCTGTTAATGTGCAATAAATGCATCAGCAAAGGTGCGTCCCAGGTATGCGCCGGCGACCCGCGTGCAAATAAACATCGCAAGTCCCACAAATCAGAAATATCAACGTCAAAAATAGGTGTTTATTGGTTTTACCCAGTTTTACTCCCCAAAGCTACCAAAAAAGGAAAAGAGAAACAGTCGTGTGTGGACAGATTGACTTCCTGCAAACATCCTTGTAACGGGCGGTGTCACGCTTTATAATTCATTAATTCAGATTAAGCATGCCTGTATATAGGACAGTAACCTTTGATCTTTAACGAGCGCGCAAGCGAAGATTAGAAATCAGTTAGTGTGGCGTATGTATATGATCGAAATACCAATCGCATCCAATTCCACGAAGGCGATTTTTAACAAACAAATCTACGTTGATTCATTAGCATCCAGCAGCAGCCTGATTCGTCGCGCACTCGCAACTAATTGCGTTTTCAATTATTGGCGCGTGGTGTGTGCGCGACCGTCGAACTCATTCGAAATTAAAGTAACTTATATGTATAAACACAGTCGTACAACAGAATAAATAACCGATACGCACATGTCCACCCGGGAGGAGCTTCGTCGCGACGCGGTGTTGTCATCATCATCATCGCGCGCCATGATCCGCGCCGATGAATATAATCATCGTGTCGTGGAAATGCAATAACAACGGCGTTAAGTACTAATTCTAGTTAGCGCGCACGTATAGAGTGTATTTTGTAATATTAAATCGACTATAAACAGGTCGCTTGCGCGACACGACGGCGTCGCGCATAAAACGCAAGCGCCGCAAGGCACCAAGCAAAACTTGGGAATGTAAGTATTATTTTCGGGTGGA